>MNCI01032899.1:283398-336170 GCA_015680685.1 Gnetum montanum | reverse complement strand
TTCCAAGATCTTATTAAGTGGGTAGCAAAAGAAGAAGGAGAATTAGCTAGATGGGAGAGTGTTGAAAAATGTCAACGGGACCAAAATCTCAACTCAACAAAGCTCCATGATCATAAGAAGGAGAAATCAACCTATCACAAGGAGAAAGAACCATCTTTTCCAGTACAACAATCATTAGAAGAATTTGAGGCAAAGATTAATAAGATGTTGGACTGGACGTATCAAAAGTGTGGAGAATTTATCAACATTATTGGAGATAGAGTTTTAACAACCTAAGAAGCAAGACAAAACATTAGATAATCGAAAAGAAGAAATGAAGGAAATAAGAGCTCAACTGCTGATCATACATATGAATGCAACATCTTCCTATACGATCACCCCAAGGGTCAATGTCCAATATTGTTACATCTATATGAGCATTAGGGAAACACGTTACATCTAGAGTTTGTACAAAGATACTATGTTTGATCACAATGGCAACAATCCCAATCGTGGGGGAGACCACCCCTAAACTGGAGACACCCTTCATATCATTCGAGTCCAAATGCTTATCTTGTTCAACATCCTATTTCTCCAACTGGGCCAACATACCCTATCTCACCACAGCACCATTCTCCTCAATACTATCAACCCATACCTCCAACACAACCACCACCTTGTACACCTTATACTCCTCCTAACTTTCAACATTCTCATCCTTTCCCTCCTTCCACAGTGCCACCAACTATTCCTAAGGTACTTGCACCATAGCAACAACCCACAAACATCACTTATGTTACTACTTCCAACAGCAGTGAGAAACCTCAGCAACATCAAAAGCGCCCCTTCTTTAAACATGGTTGTAAGAACGGACAACACAATTCTGAGGCCACTGCATCCTCCAACTCAACACAAGCCCAACACTGTGGTGCACCCTTATCCTCAAATCCAATGCCTCATGTTACTTCATCAGGGCCACCAGCTAACACTCCAACAACCATACGACCCAATGAACACAGTCATGGAAGGCATCATCCTGATCCTTGCATACCATCTAACAGTCCTAAATATCATAGTGGGTCAACTCATAATCTGGGAACTACATCGTATAAGTTTCCCCACTATGCTTACTATAACCCAGTGTGTGAAACCCAACAAGATAAGTATGGCCAAGTTCCAATACTTCCAACATGCAAGGATCCCCGTCGTCAATTATTAATCATTGCTATCCTCAACCGTTTAGCTATGAGGGATATCCCTCATTCTAATAACAAGCAGGATTAATAACCACTTTTTATTTTTCTTTAATTTTTCAATTTTTGTTTTCTAGTTTTTCATTTTTCAACTTTTTTTTATCTTTTTATCTTTTTGTGTTTTTGTCTTTTTACGTTTTTGTAAGTAATCTCATCTACGAATAAAACACTCATGTGGATCGTTGGTTGAGGTGTGTTCTATGTTGTTGAGTCTCAAACGATCAATTGTTTTGATAGTGTGCCCATTACATCCACTCATCCATTCTACAAATAAGAGGTTCTATTTGAGGATATAGTGATATTCTTGATATTCTTAAAACTTAAAATTAATTTTGGGTTCATTGTACCCAGAATGAAGAAGGATGGACCAAGAGGGAATGATTAGGGTGTGACATCAAGGGGACTTGCGGATTCTCTTTGGTAATGACTGTGGAGGTTATCATGCACCATGGTTGTACTAAGATCCTTGTAGATCTAATGAAAATGGAAGTAAGAGTAATCAAAAGGGCACTTCAAAAATCTAATGCTGTTCTAGGGGGTCCCACTGGAAAGGCATGCACCCATGCCTAAAGGTTGGTGGCTTCTCTGGATTTAGTATTCCAAAAAAAAGAAGAGAAGAGAGAGAAAAAAAAGAAAAAAAACAAAGTGCTACAAAACAAAAATCACTTCTCCCTTGAACAAAATGCCAAGTGATTGTACGCCTTGTTGTTTTGGTACTCTCATAGTTGCTCATCATTGGATGAAACAATGCCGTGTTACTGATTAGAAGGATGGACTTGGTCCTAATCTTGGAACAATGGGTTAATGACACCTTGATCATGCTTTACACGTAGGATTCACTGTGCTTGGGGTCAGTTACCTCATGTCCCAATCTCTACGATCCCTTCTATACTTCATCTCATCTCACTGTCCGTGTAATTGTAGCTTGTGTCGTGTGTAACATAGAATTCTTACCTCATTCCGGTGATAATTACATGTGTGTGTTTTATGGAATTAGTGCGGATTACATCTAACCCTTCTAGTGCCCACGGACACTTTAAGTGTGGTTACACAAGGGCAATATAGGTTGAAACCTACTTTGGGGAGGATCCACTTGTGTAATCTTCACTTATGACATAGCTCACACACACCATTTCTTACCCTTAGCATATTGCCAACAATTTTCTTTCCCTTATTACTATCACATAGCCTTTTTCTCCCATCCGAGGTCCTTACTAATAAATTCTACACCATCATAATTTTCATGCCTTCATAACTAGTTGAATTACCCTAGAACCCTTTAACAATCATCTAGATGTCCTTAGTTTACATCGTTTAATTTCAAAGAAATATTAAAAATTTGGTACATTCTCCAAGTGCCCTAACTTTGATAAAAATATATATACGTGACCCCCCTATGTTAATCAACATCATTTGCAATTATTCACACAGGGGAAGTTTTTCAAATTCCTCTCTACGACTTGCAATTGTACACCCCTTGCTTTCTTATACATTTCTCGCTCACTAGTACTCCAATTTTCATTTCTTCTAAACCTACTTGAACTGGAGTGTTCCGCTTAGTCATGGGGGAGGGGCACACGTCGAATAGCACATAAAGTTTTTGAAATTTTTTGAAATTCATCATCATCCAAAGGACATCTTTAAGGGTAAGTAGTTGTAAAATTAAGAACAAAATGTGTCAAAAACAATTTCATCCCCTTAGCTATACCAGAAAATTAAATTTGGAAACCACCTAAGAAAAGAGGACTCAACATTATAATCTTTTGGGGACATGTTCTTCCAATAATTAACATCACACGAAAATTAAGTAAATCTATTAAGGCAAGCAGTAAGGTATAACTTAACTTCAAAAAAAACCTTACTAATGCTTGGCCCCGTGTGATTGTAGATGGCCCTGAAACATGGACAACAGAAAGGTCTTGCTCAAGGTGGAAACAAACGACCCAGAAGAGGCGAATAACAAGTCCCTGTTGGACAACATGTAGAACAAGAGGAACAATCATTTAGCATTCATCAAGAGGACCCTCCTACCATACAATCTGGGCAAGCAGAAGGAGGAGCTACTACAGCGCCTGAACAGGGACAACATCTCACATTGCCCCACGATTGTGTTCAGGCTATCCACGAAAGGTCCACATTCACTGTGGTGATTGTGGAATTAAATTTTATAGAGTTCACCCCTAAGCCTATTAGGGATCATCTCAAAGGGTCTCCCTCATGGCCTATCCTCTCTAAAAGCAATGCTTGGTACTTAGGGAAAATGTACCAATTTTGGCACAATAAAGAAGAAGGCACCACAGTTAACAATTGTGGTGTGACTATTGACTTTTCTGTTCAAGCCATTTTGGAAGTATTAAACTTCCGAATACAGGGCCAAAAGTTACTCAGAACCAGCTGGACACTTTCAGAACCGAGAAACTTAATAAACTGTTGATAGAGAATAAAAGGGTGGTAGAAGAAAAAGAGAAGGCTAACTAGGATGCCTCTATGGCACAAGCGTAAACTTACATGCGCACCAAGGCACTCAAGGCCTTACAAGAGGAGAAACTCCAGGTCCTACTTCAACGCCATCAAATCCCAAGACCTGGAGCACAAGAAAAAGGAAAGATACCAACGAAGGAGCCACCACCACTAGGAACTACATGAGTTCCACTAATTTTGTAATCATAGGATTTTCTTTTGTGTTGGGTCTCAATTTTGTTCTAACTCCACATTGTAGCATGAATCCATCCTAGTCAGTTAATAATCCCATACCTATCCACTATGTAATCAATGGAGCTTATTCTCTCTGTAACTCGAGGATGAGTTTTCATTCAGTCATGGGGGTATGATGAGTCATGAATTTGCTGGCTATGATATCGTTGTCGTGATATCATAGTCATGATATCCCATGGGCTGCGATATCGCGTACGCGATATCACATCTCCCACGATATCGCGTACGCAATATCGTGGTCTACCTCAATTCCTATAAATAAGAGGCAGCTTTCCTTGTTCTAGAATCTAATTTAGTTCCTTAGCGAAGATCTAGCAATTCTTTCCTTCTAGAGATAGAATTATTTTCCAATGTCTGCCCGCAGTGTGGTGAATGTAATTGTATGGCATCCTTTATTCAACTGTGACATACTTGGACATGCACATGACTGAAAATAAAGATCGAGATTACTTCATCATTGTAGCATTCACTTAGTTTAATTAATTATTTATTTACTACTTTCTTAGTTAATCCCTCTTACCCTTATCTCCTAGTAACGCAAAATGAGTACGACTTAATCACGAGCATTTAAGTGTGACTACTTGGTAACCCAATAGCGTACCTAGGCCATGTGCTTGGTAATCCCAATGGTAGTTGTGCACGAGGTCCAAGATGTGTACGAATGATTAAGGAACAGATGCTCATCGCACTTAGGCTAGTTTAGATTCCTTCTCATCCTTTCTCTCTTAGCTTAGTAATTATTACTTTCCATTGCCTTCAAGAGTAGCGTTAGATTAGGAAACACATCATACACCTCACTCTAGACTAAATCATACGTGATAAATATAATACTAGTCTAGGTGGGAAGCCATCGAACTACGACCTAAGGCTAACTGTCTAGGTGCCATAACTAGTCCGTCTGCAGAGTTTGACCAAATCGCACGTGAAAACACTCGTATTCGTATGGTTAAGTGTAGGGGTACCTCGCCACTCATCATAAACTTAATATTGCAATCTTGAAATTGTCAAAATTTTTTGGAAATTCTATTGTTTGCAATTCTTAACCAATTTTAACTAGCCAAATAGAAGCTTGTACTTTGTTGTTTACAAAGCACTTTGATAGTTAAATAAGAGTGTCTTTTATGAAATTGCTTGTTGAGTTTAGAAGGTTTAGATGATTCGTAATAGATTGAATTAAAATAGCTTTATTGTGAAGTGTTTTCTCATGTCAATTTATCTTGCCTAAATGCTTGAGATTCACACAAATTTTCTTTCTTTTTCTTTTCTATTTCTAAATCCTTTGAATCTTGCTTTATTTCTAGTATTTTTGTGGAACTTTCTATCTAGGGGAAATTAGGAGTAGATTGGCATAATTGTGCTCAAATATTTTTATGAAATTTTATTTTTTACAAGTAATGTACTATAGGGACGATATAAACTAAGTGATTTGACAAAACATGAACCTTTAACAACTCATAATATTTGACAAAGTTAGCTGAATTTTTTTATGATTGCCAATTATAGTTTCATACACAATCCAACCATTTCAACATTCACAACAACAAACACATACTCATGTTTAGTTCATTTCATAACTACTGAATCTATTTGGAGGTATCTAAGCCTTGCTATTTCCAAAGACCAACAAGCACCTAAACCTTATTTGAAGAACACCTTTGCATCTTGTGATCCCAAAGGTCATGAGATGGGAGGCCCCCAACATTGGTAGTCCCAAACAATCACCAACACATACACTCATTATAGAAGGTAATGACATGACTAGTGGGATGAGATTTCCTATTGTATTTTGTGAAATTTGGTAATAAAACCTCTTTAGGAACTTGAGCAAATGGAATCAATGGACTAATGGGGTCAACAAGGAGATGAGAGATAGAAAGTACAAGACTTCCTCCATGTAATGATATGACTTTTCATGTTTAATTCTCATTAGCTTACAACCTAGATGATAAGTCTTGGAGCAAAAGCATAAGCTTGGGAGGCACACTAGGAATGGTGGTCATGGCAAGATTACTCAAGATGCAATTGTGCATGAGTAACATTAACTATGAAGGTGCAACAATGGGCATAGAAATGAGTTCTAGAATATTATACTAAGGCAAAGGTTAGGAAGGTGGGAGCAATGATAATGAAACCTACTATTGTTGAATTGGTGGTGTAAGGGATAATGGTTAGAAAAGAGTCATCAAGGAATTGGGATTTTTGACTTACACTTTAGATGTTGAATTTACTACTATTATACTAGGGAATAAGTTGTATGTTGATGGTAGAGTACCTGCAGGAGAAGCAATAGCAGCTGGAACAACTGGAGCAAAGACTGTACAGTAGATGGATTAAGTTATGTGTTGGTTCACAAGATTGGAAGAATCAATAATATGAATGTGCTATGGAATTATACTTCATGGTTGGATGGTATGCTAGTTGAGTAGTTTTATGGGTACCAAAATAGAGGGATTTTCATCCTCTTCATCATCATGGACATTAATGCCATCTCCACCTTCACTTTATTGATCTTGAAATTAGCCACTCCAATTGAAGTTGATGCTAGTATGATCTACCATATAATCTAACATAGTTCACCTTTGCTAATTTCACCACTAGTAAGTGCCTAGATTTTTTCCCTGATAAGAAAAAATTCTACTAACATTTTCTGTTCATACAAGTTCAACTTGATAGGATAGTTGGGATTGGAAAGAAAAGACTCCAAGTTATTCAAAGGTTTATAAGTAGTCATCCTCTACAACTCATTCTTAGAAAGTGCAATGTTTTACTCTCACTTGGTGCACACAATCTTTTAATCATCAACGGACATGAGTGATGAGCCACGATATCGCGTACGCGATATCACATCCACCATGCAATATTGCATATGCGATATTTCGTCCTGCCTCATCTTCTATAAACAAGAGGTAGTGCCCTTGGTACCAAGGGAGTTAGACTTAGACCCTTAGCCAGATTCTTGTAGTTTTTTTATTCTAGAGTTAGAATTATTTCTATGTGCCTGCAGTAGGAGTCATAGAGTGAATAGATCTTTATTCGAGCAATTTGTACCTGAGCACAATTTTGTGTATGGCAATAAAGAAGAACTTTATGATAAACCTTGCAGGATACAAAATAAGCTAATTAGTAATTAATGATTGTTTAACGCTTTCCTAGTTAATTAATATCTCTCTTAACCTTCAAACCCCTTAGTTAAATACACTCAGTACAACTGCTTCGAGCATGCGTGTGGCACTTGGTAACCCAGTGATGATTAGTGTTTGGTAATCCCAGCAGCGTTGCACTAGTTCAGGATGTGTACAGCAAGTGGGAACAAATACTGGTGTTAGGAACATTTAGAAACTAGTTAATGAATAGTTAATGTAAGTTAGTCACTTAGCTCTCTCTCCCTCTCCTTTATTAGCAGAAGATATAAAAAATACAAAAGCTATAAAAATCATATACCTCAAGCTTACTTAACCATACAACCGTGACAATACAAGTAAGTTTGGAAAGACAACGATTGATTAACCCTAAGTGTTCCATTAAGGCGTGTAAGCACTTAGTCCTTGGAGTTCGACCGGATCATGCATGAAATGCTCGTATTCGTATGGTTGAGTGTATGGGTACCTCGCCACTCATCATTGGCATTGTTTCCGAGGACTTAGTTGTTTGTGCGCTACATAGAACATAGGAAATCATTCATATTGTTGGAACATTAGAACGAAACCTTAGGGTTAATCAAAGGAAGACAAGACAATGGTAAATTACACACCAAACAAGACAAGATGTCTTCTTCTTCGCATAAGAGCACTTCACCGCCTAGGACTAACATAAGAGGTAGTCGACGGCATAATACACGTAACCAAGATCCACCAGTTCCTCAACAGTTTCATGTGGTATATACTCATCCTGATGAGTATGTACCCACTTTCACCTTTATTCTCCACCAAGACAAACAACTGTGTTGGAGAGACTTGGAGGGTAACATAGTGTTGCCTCCAAACCGATCAGTTCCCAACATGCTCCTTCGTGCTCTCACACGAATAGGCATGCCACTTTTATACATAGAATACGTTGCATGTGATCATGACTCAAGGGACTATCATCCCACAGTAGCGCAACGTCAAAGGGACTTGTGACAAGAGAGATACCATCCATCCTTGAAGGGTAAATGGCCCCATGACGCTTTAACAGGTTCCCCAAAAAATGATGTTCCTCCTTCTAACATTGGTTAGGACCCTAGTTCTGATACCCATGAACATGAAGTATTCAACGAGGGAACATGAACACATGATAAGGGCAGACGTTCTGATTGTGATCACAATTGAGGTCGAGACCACCAAAGAGAAGGTAGAAAACACCGTCATGGTGATGGTTCTCCTTCTTCTTCACCTTCATCATCACCTTCACCCTCTCCTTCAGTGTCTGGATGCAATCATAGGGAAACTAATCGTAAGGATAGGGGAAAACGAAGTGAAAGACATTGATGAGACAGTCAAGAATGAGGACGAGGGCACTCTAAGGAATCAAGGCATAGAAGAAGGGAGATTAGGGGACCGTGTAGACACCATAGATGCTATGAACGAGATGATCACAAAGAATCCCTACTTGCAACTAGAAGCATGCTAGATATAATGGAGGTCGTAAGAGTTCCAACAAGGCACCAAAAGGATAGTAGGATCAAGAGGTTAGACATGAAAAACATCCCACGATTTCAAGGGGGATACAACGCTAATCCTCAAAATCATTTGCATGCATTCCACGATGCATGTGCCTTGCAAAACATAGAAAATACATGGCAAAAATTAAAGTTGTTCCCAAGGACACTAATGAAAGAAGATGAAAGCTGGTATTGGTCCTTAGAACCAGAATCCATTCAGAGATGGAGTACAATGTTAGAATTGTTAAATGATAAGTACCAAATGTACTCCCAAGTGTCTAACCTGTGGAAGCAAATTCAAGGATGGAAGCAAGGAAATCATGAACCCTTGGATGCTGCCATGGGCTACTATTACGCACTATTACATCGTTGCCCTGGCCATGGTTATTCACAGTGGGATCAACTACATCATCTTGTGGATGGACTTAAGCATGAAACAAGAAGAACCCTTGGACATATGCCCAAGGAAGGTTATCAGAGCTTAGGCCTCATCAAATTCATAAACTACTAGAGCAAGTAGCCAAAGAAGAAGGTGAGCTACAAAAGAGAGAAAGTATGGAAGAATACAACCGAGATCCTTCCCACCGAAAAAGGGGAGTGAGATTTTGTGAGGAGGAAGAAGAGTCACCACTCAAAGAGATGGTGAATAGGAAAACTTTGCCTCTCCAAAAGTTAACAATAGAATTATCATCAAAGGTAGACCAAATGTGGGACTCCCTGGATAGTAGGTTTGAAACTATTCTTAAAATTGTAGAGAAGTCTAGGGAGCAAGGTAGTGACCGCGACAAAAAGAAAAAGAGAGAAGTGGAAAATGCACGTAACAAGGGTAAGGGAAAAATGGCCATCACAAAAGAGGTTGTGGATTCACACACGAACAATGATTGTGGATGCAAGATATGCCAATACAACCATCCTAAGGGATGTTTCCCAGTGATCTCACATCTACAAGAGTCTAGGGTGTATGCACTCAACCCACGAATAAATAAATGACAAGCACCCTAACGGTTACCTTATCCCCAAGGTAACCCAAGGCAGTTCCACCAACCTTCAACATATTATCCAAGTGGAACTCCATCAAAACTCGTTGAGCAACATCAATATTGGCAATACCCACAATCATGGGGGATGCCACCACCAAGGCAATAATACCCCTACCGGCAACCTGACCCATATGGCTACTACGTGTAGCATCCAATCTCTCCATGTGACTCTATTAGTCACGTTACACCACAACATCACTACCAAGCCTGTGAGCATTATAGAACTCCTTCTCCTAGGGAAGCTAACCCATAAATATACCATCCTTCAAATCCATCCGTAGCTCTCACACCAATAGCTCCATTACCACCTGCTCCAACAATGCAAGGGGAACTCCCTACTCAACCGCAACAACGCAATGCCACAAGGGCTGTGAATTCTCAACCCGCTGTTGGTTCTGATGACCGTATGAAGAAAAGACCTTTCTTTAGAACCAACAATCCAAGCAAGCCCTTACAAACACAAGCGGTTGAACCTCTGAACACCTCCCCATCAAATAAGGCTTCAAAGCTCCCTTTGAACCAAACACCGAACTCAACGCATACGGTTATGTTAACACATGTCATTACTGACTGGATCAAGGTTGGCCACCTTCCCAGGAAATTCTATGATTCTGGAAGCCCTGTAATCTATCTCCAAATCGCTGGGAATGAGCCATGAAAAGCTCTTCTAGATTCAGGTTCTAGAGTCAACTTGCAAGAAATGTACAAAGCCTAGAACCTGCCTCCATTAAAGAAGAGCAATATTCGCCTAGAGCTGGCTGACCAATCCATCACTGTTCCATTGGGACTGGTGGAGGACATTGTCACCACTATGTGTGGGTGGTCGTACCAAGCTAATTTCCTAGTGATACAAGTGAATAATGGTAAAGGGGACTTTCCAATAATAATGGGAAGGGCATGGCTAAGTACTATAGATGCACGCCTAGGAATCTGCGATCTTTCCCTGGAAATATCTAAGGAGAACACTTTTGGAAATATTGAGAAGAAGAAGGTTCCATGCATTGCATATAGTGATACAGGGTGTAATTGCGTGTAGAGATCATGGGTTGTGCAAAGTTTAGCATTGCCTGCATGCAACCGGTGTGCACAAGACACTAATATACAAAAGTGCCTATATGCAACAGCCACACGACAAAAAGACACCCAGTGGCTAATAGCTGATTAAGAGAGCAACTCACTAACGTGCATGGAACTAACTGAGGGAATAACTTGCACTTAAATTGAAAGCATAGATGCACTAGAGCAAGTCTGCAGCCACCTTCCAAGCCTTAACTTTGAAAACATCAACTGGGGGAAGTTGGAAATTCCTAAAAAATTCAAAGAAGAGCCCCTAGAATTGAAACCATTTCCCACTAGTCTGGAATATATGACCCTTGAAAATGGAAAACCAATAATCATCAATGCAAGACTTACTTCTAAACAAAAAGGAAGACTGTTAAAAGTAATAAACAAGTGGTCAAAATCCTTTACCTGGTCATATCCTGAATTAACTAGAATAGATCCTAGGATATGCCAGCATAGGATTTACACTGACCCCTCCATGAAACCTCAAAAACAACCGCAGAGGCGATTGAACCCAAAATTGAAGCAAGTAGTAAAAGAAGAAATAGAATAGCTTCTTAAGGCTAGGTTCATATATCCCATTGTTGATAGCAAATGGGTTAGCCCTCTGGTGATTGTGCCTAAAAAGGGAGGCAAATGGAGGGTGTGCATAGATTTTAGGCTGCTGAATATAGCAACAATTAAGGATCACTTTTCATTGTCATTCATTCACCAAGTCTTAGAAACCATAGTAGGGCATCGCTATTACAGTTTTCTAGATGGCTATAGTGGATACAACCAAATACAGATAGCCCCAAAAGACCAAGCCAAGATAATGTTCACCAGTCCTTGGGGAATGTTTGCATATAAACAAATGTCGTTTGGTTTGTGTAATGCTCCTGCCACATTTCAACGCCTAGTTCTAAGCATATTCCAACAACAGCTAGGGAACAGAGTTGAAGTCTTTATGGACAACTTCTCCACCTATGGAACAAGTTTTGACCAAGCCTTGGACTGATTAGAGAAAGTGCTGAAAAGATGCGTAGAAACCAATTTAAGGCTCAACTAGCAGAAAAGCCATTTAACTGTCCAAGAAGGCATAGTACTTGGGCATAAGTTTTCACATGCAGGAATAGAGGTAGACCCAGATAAAATTAGGGTCATCTAAGGAATCACCTGTTAATTGGAAATTGTCAAAGACATTTGGTCATTCCTTGGACACACTGGCTACTATAGGAGATTCATTGAGAACTTCTCCAAGATTGTCAAACCATTGGTAGAGCTAACAAAGAAGGATGTACCTTTTCAGTGGACCAGGGAATGTGAACGAGCATTCCAAACTCTAAAACAAAAGCTTGTAGAAACTCCCATTCTACAAGCTCCTGACTGGTCTAGACCATTCCACATAATGACTGACACGTCCAATTATGCTTTAGGAGCTGTACTTACATAGTTAGATGACCAAAAACGTCCTTACAACATCCACTGTGCAAGTAGAAGTATCACTGGTGCACAACTTAACTACACAACTATAGAGAAAGAATTAATGGTTGTAGTTTTTTCACTGGATAAGTTTAGGCACTATGTGTTAGGTTACAAAGTGTTCATCCACATAGATCATAGTACAATCTGATTCCTCATGAACAAGCTAATGGTTATCCCTCGTATTATACAATGGCTAGTAATTCTACAAGAGTTCGATCTAATGATGATCGATTAGAAAGGCACCGAGAACGTAGTTGTAGATCATTTATCTCGATTGCGCTAGGATAGCAAAGAGGATGAATATGTAATGTCTGATCATTTCCTGATGAAGCCCTCTTTGCCAGTGTAGTGAATAACCAACTACCCACAGAGACGAATTGGTATAGTAGCATTCTCACCTATCTCCTTACTCAACAAACACCACAGGAGCTGGACTTTAGGAAGAAACAATAGTTTCTTGATAGAGCCAAGTACTTCATGGAGATCAATGGACAACTTTACAAAGTGTGTCTTGATGGCTTGGTTCGATGATGCGTGCCCAAGGTAGACGAACTAAGAGTTCTCCAAGACGCTCATGAGGGCCCTTGTGGGGGTGACTATGTAGGGAGACGAATGGCTATTAAGATCTTGCTTGTAGGATATTACTGGCCAATATTATTTTGAAATGCCCATCAATTTATCTGATATTGTGAGTGCTGTCAACGTGATGGGGGAATGACTACTAAAATGGAAGATCCACAATAATGGATTCAACCGTTAGAACCCTTCGACATTTGGGGAATAGAATTTATGTGGCCCATTACACCAATGTCCAATGGAAAAGCTTACATTATAGTTGCCATAGACTATATAATGAAATGGGCTGAAGCAACTATTGTTACAGACTACACATCATCTACAACTACACAATTTGTGCAAAAACAAATCATAAATAGGTTTGGTGTGCCACATGCACTTATCTCAGATAATGGAACACACTTCACAGGTGCAACTTTTTGAAAGTTAATGCAACGCTTAGGGGTTGACCATAAATTGACTACACCTTATCACCCCCAAGCTAACGGACAAGCTGAGGTCACCAATAGGGACATCACTAAAATATTAACTAGGATAATTAGCAAGTATAGGCGAGATTGGAGCACTAAACTGAATGATGCTCTTTGGGCATACCAATCCACTTGAAAACTCCCTATAGGCTACTCTCCCTATGAGTTAGTGTACGGAAAGCTTCCAATGCTTCCGATTCAAACTAAGCTCCATACACTATCAATGGCTTGTAACCTCCACCTCGATCTTGATCTAGCATAAAAACAAAGGTTGGCAACTTTAAATGTGCTAGAAAAAAACCAATTAGCTGCTCTATCATCAAATGAGTTACACAAGGCATATAACAAGCAATGTCATGACCTAAAAATTTGAAAGGTTAAGTATCAACCAGGAGATAAGGTTCTCTACTGGAACCCCACACATGTGCAACAATGCACAAAATTTCAAACACTGTGGGAAGGACCTTACATTATTCATACAACCTTTCCTTCAGAGGCCATGACCATATACAAACCTGAGAGCCCTGATAAGAGATTATTAGTCAATGTGCAACAGACCAAACCCTTACATGAACTTAGAACGGTCATTGCACATAATACCTCTAAGAAGGGACGACCCTGCTCACTATTTCAGATCTCTTCCTTCCAACTTAGTCATGGGGGAGACGGCCACCTCTCCTAACCAATTGAGGCCTTTAGTTCCTTTTTTAAGTTTTTGTTTTACACATTTTTGTTTTACAAATTTCTTTAACTTTTCTTGTTTTTGTTTTGCAACATCATTTATACTCAGTCATGGATGGATTGGTCAAGTGTATTAATGTGAAGTCACTGGATGTGGATTGTTTGAGGCTGGATTTGGAATGAGATCTACTCAGTCACATTAACCATAAATACACAAGGGGTTGTACACCACCTTATTCTTGGGACTCCGTTCCATTCTCTTCTCCCCATCATTCTTTCTCCATTTTCCACCTCATTGTCGGTTGTATCAGTAGTCTATATTTTGGTTGATGTATTGTTTTCTCTTTGGTGAATTCTTGGGATTAAGACTTTAACTCTTGCTTCCAAATGACATTTCCAGGGCCTACGAACTCTTTGAATGTGGGTTTGTCAGGGCATAAAGGGCATGAGACTGCTTTGGGGAGGACCCACTAGCATTTCTATTTGGTGCATCAGTTAACTTCTTTCCCTTAACATTTCCATAATAAACTTTTTGTTGTTTCATTCCCACATCTAACATCTATTTTATCGAAGTTACCGTTGTTTCTTTTTCTCCATCTTTCTTATTCCTTATCTTTTTCCATTCTATCACTACCGAAGGATCGCTCTTAGTCATGGGGGCCCTAGTCCAATTTTTTCAGTTTTTCCTAACCCCTACACCTTGGGTAGTCACTAGTGTTATATCTCTAGAATCCATATTGGCCATATCACAACTCAACCAATGGACCTTACACCGAGGCAAGGTATAAATTGTATTGTGATTTACTTATCCTTGCTCATATGTGACTGTGTTGTGTGTGCAGATGGCAATCATACAGTAATGGACTGGACCTGGAGGAAACACTCAGGATGGACTGGTACTGGAATGGTTGTGCAAGGAACAAGATTGATGGCACAGCTATGGATGGACAATGGAAGGTGCAATCTTGGCGTCGACAGCAACATGTCTTCTCCTTTTCTCTCTCTCTCTCTCTTCTCTCTCTACTGCCAAATAAGGCTGGATGTCAATTGTGTATAGTGTTCACTCTTATAGTCATGAACACTAATATTGTCATGTATTGTAATGTTGATCCATTCACATGTCACCCCATTCACCATTAGTTGTCATTCAAGTCAATAATCCCATACCTTCCCAATATTTTGTAACAAACTCAAGGACGAGTTTTCATTCAGTCATGGGGGTATGATGAGCCACGATATTGTGTACGCGATATCACATCCACCACGTGATATTGCATACGCGATATCGCGTCCTACCTCATCTTCTATAAATAAGAGGTGGCGCCCTTGGTACCAAGGAAGTTATACTTAGACCCTTAATCAGATTCTTGCAGTTTTGTTATTCCAGAGTTAGAATTATTTCTATGTGCCGGTAGTAGGAGTCATAGAGTGAACGGATCTTTATTCAAGCAATTTGTACCTGAGCACAATTTTGTGTACGGCAATAAAGACGAACTTTATGATAAACCTTGCAACATACAAATTAAGCTAATTAGTAATTAATGATTGTTTAACACTTTCCTAGTTAATTAATATCTCTCTCAACCTTCAACCCCCTTAGTTAAATACACTCAGTACGACCGCTTCGAGCATGCATGTGGCACTTGGTAACCCAGTGACGATTAGCGTTTGGTAATCCCAGTAGCGTTGCACTAGTTTAGGATGTGTACGGCAAGTGGGAACAGATACTGGTGTTAGGAACATTTAGAAACTAGTTAATGAATAGTTAATGTAAGTTAGTCACTTAGCTCTCTCTTCCTCTCCTTTATTAGCAGAAGATATAAAAAATACAAAAGCTATAAAAATCATATACCTCAAGCTTACTTAACCATACAACTGTGACAATACAAGTAAGTTTGGGAAGACAACGATTGATTAACCCTGAGTGTTCCATTAAGGCACATAAGCACTTAGTCCTTAGAGTTCAACCAGATTATATGTGAAATGCTTGTATTCATATGGTTGAGTGTAGGGGTACCTTGCCACTCATCAATGAGTGTCGTGAGTGCCTAGTCTTTTCTCATCTCCATCAATCTATGAATCTAAAAGCTTCAAGACAAATCAAATCTATAGAAAATAATGTGAAATGTGTTCTCATGTGAACCATAAAATTTGCTCTTAATTTTATGTTTCATGTCATGTTTAATTTGGATTCATGTAATGTTTTTAGTTTTTGAAAGTTAGAAGTCATTAGGAGTTAGTTTTAAATTTTGAAAGTTTGAAGTCTATGTTTTATTTCATGTAAGTGCATGTGCACACTTCACTTTTGTAATGGATCATTGATCCTACATGTAATCCTCATCAAAGTGAGGCATCCCTAAAAAGTATAAGAAGTCCTCTCCTTTATTGTAAACTTGATGAGAGCACTATGTTTTAAGTTTAAGATAAATAAAAGAGAAGAAATGTGTTGGTGGTTCTCTAAGTTTCTTTGTGTGCATTTTATTTTTGTTCTCTCATTTTCACAACATGAATCTCTCATAATAAATTAAGATCCTCACAATTCTCTCATCTAATTTCTAACAATGTTCTCACAATTTCTCATAATCTAATGTCATTCTCACAATTTTATCTCTCAATTTTTAGTTTATATTTCTCAATTTCACAAGTATTTGAATTACATATGAAAGCTCATGTTTATGTTTGAAGAATCTATGTTTTGGGAGCTCAGGTAGAAGTGTTTGATGATTTGAACTAGTAACTCTAGTAAGGATTTCTTTCATGTCTTGTTCTAGAAGTTTTGCATATTGAAGCATCTATTATGTTGACATTTGAATTAGTGTTTTATGTTAATTTGTAAAGGTTTTAGATAGCTCTTTTGGGGTTTTTTTTTAATCATCTTCATCCTTTCTCTCAAAATTTCAAAAGCATATGATGTAAGCCAAATCTAGCATTAAAATTTCATAGTTTTAGTGTTATCTCATAGTTCTAGACATTCATAGTTCTAGACATTTGGATTCCAAATCTAAGCTATTAGATGGTTGAGTGATGGTTGTTTTCTCTCAAGAATGTCTTACTCACAAGTCATTTTGAAGTCCATGTCGTAAAATCATTTGCATATCTTATTAAATTTCATTGCATGTCAGTTTTTTGAGTTGCACGTTACTCTTTGATGCATCATGACACTATGGCCAAAGTTTAAAAAAGATTTTATGTAATTTGCCCTTGAATCAGGATTGTTTTAGGCTCTTATTTTCCAAGTTGCAAGTCACATCAATTTTCTATTGATCCAATGATAAGAGATCAATATAATTCTTA
The DNA here is from genome assembly GCA_015680685.1 of Gnetum montanum. Taxonomy (NCBI): domain Eukaryota; kingdom Viridiplantae; phylum Streptophyta; class Gnetopsida; order Gnetales; family Gnetaceae; genus Gnetum; species Gnetum montanum. The sequence goes on along the minus strand of MNCI01032899.1, from coordinate 318,997 downwards.
GCATGTCAATCCTTCCACTACTTGCAATAAGGTACTTATTATATCATATTGCTTCCACAATAAAGTTCAATTTGCATCATATAGTATCATCATTGCTACTACGATAAGGTTTGATAGCCAAAAAATTATTGTCACAATAAAGTTCAATAAGTTTGTAGAAAATTCCAAAGAGTTTATCACAATCATCTTACCTTAACGATTAAAGTTCAACAAGTAGAAGTTAGATATTAATTTTTAGTCGCCCAGGTGATGTTCAGTAATAACATCAAAATTCGTAAGTAATTTCATTGGGGCTTAATCTTAAGCATTTTTTGGTTTGTAGTTTTTGTTGCATCTCTTCTACTATTAATCTCCAACAAGACCCTTGGCCAAATATGGTATTAACAAAGTGCCTTCTGTACACACTTGGAAATAAGAATAGAGGATAAATAATAGAAATAAAACCATTAAAAATATGTAAGATGAAAAATAAAATGCTAAAAAGGACCTATGGGCTTTTAGGCAAAGGATTTGTAACACTAGAAAACTTGTTGGAGCTTCTTCTAGTCCAAAAATGTTCTTTGACCAATATACAAGAACACCTCCATGAGCCACACATTTTAAGGTATGATCTATGGTTATAAATAGCCTATCAATAAGGGTATAGATCCAAAGCAAATATAAACTTATAGCCACACTTAGCCTATCAACCAAGATTAAAATCAATAAGGGTATAGATCAATTACAATGAATTTAATGATTAATTCAATGAAACACGATCAATATGTGATAAAGCTTAAGTGATATAAATATACTTAGAATAAGTAAGAAGCATGACATAGATAATAGATAAGAGATCAATATATGGGATAGGATTTGGATTTTCCTTCCCAATAAACAAAGATGCTTATTGATAAAATTACAAAGTTTGCCTCCTAGCAAAGATCAAGATCTACACTGGTATCAGATGCAAACTATAAATTTAAATGAATAATTGAAACTCAGTTCATGAGAAAAAATAGGATTTAAATAATGAGATTTAACCTCCTATGAATTCACAAATGAATGGAGGATCTGTCATTGATGTTTGGAGATGATTTGAGAGTCGAATAGGGATATTTCTAGGTGTTATCCTATAGGTAATGTAGTGATGCTGACACTAGGGCAGATCATGCTAACATAAGCCCCAATGACACTGACATTGTTGTTAGTATACTTTTGTATGCTATAGGTAACATAGGTGCTAGGAATAAGCTAAATTATAGCTAATGCTAAAATGATCATGGAGTTTGTAGGTAGTGTAGCTGATGTAGGTATTAGCACTCTAGATCTCTCAAACTTCAAAAAGTGTTTTCCAATCTCAAGAGATTAGCCTTGAATTAATGTTGGAACATGGTATTTATACGGCTAGGATTTCCCAAAATACCTAGATTTTGTTTTTAGAAACATTGAATTACATGCATAAGTAAGTGACACTCTAGCTAATCCTAGGTGACACTAGCACCAGCATCTCCTAGCATCACATGGATGAAACATGTTATTTTGAACCTCAAAAAGCCTTTGAACTTGCCAAAATTTAGGCTCATTGCTCTAGGGATGATGTGGGCTAGTTCATGGAGGCCTAATGAAGGTAAAATCAAGGTTAGTAGACCTATTTTTGAGCCCTAAAGTAGTGTTGATGCTAATAAATGATGCAACATCACCCAACATCACCTAGATGAGAGATGTAGTTTTAACCTTCAAAAAGCCTTAGAATTTGTCAAAACTAATGTTTGTTGCCTTGGGGATGATGTGGTCTTGTCATAAAGGATTGACAAAGTCAAAATTATAGAAAGGAGGTGATCTTTTTAAGGCATGAAGTGTCAGTTAACATTGGTAGGTGATACACTCAATGTCACCTAGGTGAAACTTAACATCTGAAACCTCTAAAAACTACTAAAACTGTTGAAATTAATGCCCATCATCTTGAGGATGATGTGGACTAGTCATCGAGGCTTGAAAGGGCTCAAAGCATGATTTGAAGATGAGTTTTTAGGTAGTGAAGTGCAAGTAATGCTAGCAAGTGATGTTGACACCAACATGACATACCATCACCTAGTCAAAAACACCTCATTTTAAGCCTCTAAACAACACTAAAGGTACCAAGACTAATGCTTTTCATCTTGGGGATGATTAGAGAGCATCATCAGGAGCCTATAAAAGCCCAAAATATTATTGATGATGATGATTTGAAGGGCATTTTAATTTCCCAAGTGGATGTGATAATGTTGAAGGCACACTTGTCCTAGTTCGTGGAGTATTGAAAAAAGTGAGTACAACAAGGCGCATATAAAAATTTTTTAATAATGACAAGTTATGTTTAAGTATGTCTAAAATATTTTTTAATTTTTTCTATATATCATATCTTTATAAAATATCATGTAATAAGGTTAATTAAAAGTAATTTTCAAAATTTATTTTATGAAAAAACTATTTGTTATTATTATTGGTAACCTATATGTGTGGTTGATTATATTATTTTAAACATTGGTTATCTTATTATATGATTTACATATGTTTTTTTATTCACTATATTATAATGTTTGGTATTTTTAAATTATTAAAGCTTAATTTTTTAAAAAATTTATTTTCTCATAATGTTAATTATAAGTAATTTTTAATAAAATTGATTATAAAAATTTGTATTTTAACAACATTAGTTATAATTATATTATTGTAAACTTGGTTATATCATCAGTTTAGCTTAGTTCCAACAAAATAAGGTTAACTACATAAGTTCTCTTTTACCATTCGTCTTTATGAAGAGCTAGATATTTTTCTATTTGTAATTTATTATATCATCCTTAATCATTTTTCCCTTTTTTTTTTCTTTTTTTTTTTTGGTCTTCCTTTCAATCACTTTCCTAGAATAATAATGTAGCAAATTTTTACATATGCCCAAACCATTGGAGATAAAATGTTTATAACTTTTATAAGATAAAAGTTAGTTAAGCTTTCTCTAATGCTTGTATTATGCTTGTATTATGCTTTCTCTACTACACTAATTTGTTGTTCATGCCTCTTTATTACTACCCAACATTTAGCATCATATAAGATAAAAAATGTAATTGCTATCCCATAAAATTTTTCCCTTTAGTTTTATTGGGTTTCTTTTCTCATAAAATACCACTATTCTATCTTTCTTTTGATGATTTTATCTCAATGCTATTTTTTATATATATTTATTAATTTTACCATCTAATTACAACATTGATCCTATGCTTTGACCTCAACTTGGCACTTCCATTCCATCATTGTCTATGCTTTGATTGAAAATGCATTTCATAGTCAAATTGATAATATTAATAAAATGAAAGAGAAATCCTAGAAAAATAAGATACAAATGATGTAAATAAAAGTGCCTTGGATAGAGTAAACATAAAGATATTACATGGAAAACTAGGCCGAGGAGAAACCAAAAGCTTATCAAACCATAAAGCATTTACATAAAGCTTATTCTGCCAATTGTTCATCTTTCATAAAGCATTTTCTTCAAACCATTATCACTAATTTTATTATCAAGCTACTTCTTAGCATCGGTGCTTTAACTTAAGTTAATAACATCATCATCAGCATTATCAATTGTTCTCATCTTAGATCAAGATATGCATCTTTACATATGAAAGTTTCAACATATTAAAAACCAACAATTAGTTACATCTTCTCGTTTCAATTTCATTCAAAATTTAAGGCTAATTTTTTCATTTTTTCACTTCAATTTCATTTACATTCCTCAGTGACATTGATATTTCAACTCACATTCAAATCCAAATTCAAAATCTACACAAATCAAAATTTTTCTGCTCACCATGATCTAACCACAACTCATAATATCATTAGTCAACAGACCATGACTCGTGATCAATCCAAATATCATCCCACAAGGTCACCACTATGTGTGGTCTTTCATGACAACTTGTGATCAATTTTGAAAAATAAAGTACATATGCCACAACTTATGGTCTATTTGTGGTGTTAATAGAGTTACTACATCAACTCACCTCATGGTTCCCTCCTAATCCCCTCATGGAATCTTCAAAATAAAACATCTCTCGATTTCTCCCAACCACGACTTGTGATCTACTCATGATCAACTAACCACAACTCATGCTACAATACCATGATTCATGGTAAACTAAAAAAATTTTCAGTTTTACTAAAAAATTTCTTAAACTTCAAATTTCCATGAGAAACAATTTTGTCATCAATTTTAATAGTGAAGTGCCCTTGATATTCATGTGTTGCCACTTGGATCACACATGAGTAATTCATTCAAACAAAGATTTCATACGATTTTGGGTAGTGCTTATCCATCATGTACTACTACAACTTGATTTTTGATCATTAATAATTTGCTAACCTTATTATATATCTTCTCTACTAGGGAAGTTATACTTGGGTGCTAGCATTTCCACCACTACCTCCTTGTTCATCGATCAAGCACCAGTTTCATCATCTACCATAAGTCTTATGGAATCAGTAGTGTTAGCCTGTTAAATAACCTCTAGAGTCATTTATGATTTTCCAAAAAGGTTGCTACCTATGGAGGCTCCATTGAATTTTGGTAAGAAGAGTCAATTGTACATTGATCTACAACCTTGGTTGTGCCCTCATACTTTTCATTCTCCTATGAGCTAGAGTTTTCATTAAGTTTGATTGGATAGTTTGTTGAAATATGTCCCTTCTGTGAACAAACCCTACATGCATTCGGATAGTTATCATAAAATATGGGATAGAGAAAGTATTCATGTGATCCTTCCAAATGACCTTTTGGACTACATCGATGCCCTTCAACATATGAACATAGAAGTGTACAACTACATCAAGTAGCCCTTTCACTATCCTAGGGTCAATAATCAAAAGCTCTTCAAATAAGCCTACAATGTTTTGCATGACCTCTTCTTATCAAAACTTAATGCAAAGGCTTAGGAGACGCAACCAAATAGCAAACCAATACTTGGTCTGAATTCTTCCATTGATCTATTTCTATTTTAGCAAATGCCTTGGAACCCATTTCTCCACTTTCATAATAAGACTTCCTACACATCATGCCAGGGTAGGTTCAATCATAATCATATTAGACTCATGCTCAAAAACAAACAACATTACATTATCTCGAAGAGCACTTATCTAAACTAGAATACCAATTCATGCATGAGCTATCTAGGCCTACATGTCCTTGAACAATGATGGCCTGCCATTGAAAAAGCCAATTAGAGCCTACTAAAATTTTTTCTACTAAACAAGGAGAGCTTTTCCAAAAATGGAGATCCTTGGTCCATACATGTAATTAAAAGACCCAAAGTTATCATTCTACAAAGCTAGCTAATCTTCCTCGAATCAAATCTTACCTCGTAGAGCATCTACAAAGGACATTCTACTCTTCAAAACACTACCATCCATCAAGGAAGCTATTGTAGAAATCCTAAAAGTATTGATCGAAACCCTATGCTCTACAAAGCAACCATTTGGATCCATGTCTACCAACCTACCATTTAGCATTTTGATAGATAGTTTGCAACTAGGATTACTACAAAAAATGATGTTCCCCTCAAGTTGTATACATTAACACAATACCATCTGTAAATAGCATACACTAAGGAATTTTCATCATGTATTTTCTTTGTTAATTTTTTGATAATAATAGTAAATAAGTACAAGGTAAGTGTAGACCCTTGATGCAGGCTCATTGTAACTAGAAAATCAAATGTGATTCTACAAGATATTGTAATTTTAGTGGTAGCTCCTTCATATATGTCTTGAATAATATTAATATATTTATTAAGGATACTTTATCTCCTCAAGGCCCACCAAATAATATCTCTTGCACTTTGTCATATGCTCTTTCCAAGTTAATGAAGATCATATGTAGCTTTTCTCGATATTTTCCAAACTTTGTAAAAATGTTTTTTTCTACCATATTATTATAATTAAAGTTTTTTTAATTGTTAAAGGTTATTAATTTTTTTAATAAAATTTCATGTATACTAATATTAATTATAAGTTAAAAGTTAATCATTTTTTCATAATTGGTTATATCATTATAAATAATGTAGTTGGTTATATCATGATAAACTTTTATATTATAACTATTTAAATGTATTATCTTGCTTGATTATAACTATAAAATTTTTTATAAATGGCAAAGTTATTTTTTTTAAATTATCAAAATTAATTCTATATTTTATCCCATTTCTACGAATTTTTAAGCCTTTTCATTCTAGAGCATGTCTCCACTTTTTCATTTTAGAAGCAATATATTCTTAAGCTATATCCACTAACATAATATCATCTGTGAATAGCATATACCAATGGATTTCATTCTATATTTCCATTGTTAATTCATCCATAACAATAGCAAATAAGTACATGCAAAATGTTGACCCTTAGATGTAGTCCTATTGTGATTGAAAATTTAGATGTGATTCCACATGGTGTTTTAATTTTAGTAGTATCTCTTTCATACATATCTTGAATCACTTAAATATATTTATTAAGGACACTTTTCGTTTGCAAGGCCTACCAAATAATAGCTCCAAGAACTTTGTTATATGTTGATGCCATTAGACTTAAAGATATTGTTTTAATTTCAAATTTAACAAAAAGTTTTCAACACCATGCTTAATACTATTGATGACTAAAAGTATGATTTGTAGTAGACATAACAAGCTATAAAATTTTACTATAGGAAAGTTTTCAACACATGGTTAATACTATTGATGATTAAAAGTATGATTTTTGGTAGACATAACAAGCGATACAATTTTACTATAGGAAATGAATATGTAGACATAACCTCCTCTTCCAAATTTCTTAGAATGCTCCTATAATTATAAGTTAGATCAATGCATTACTCAAAAAGTTGCAACCGGTATGAAAGTCTTCCTTGCTATAAAAAGCAAATGTAAGAAGGAATCTATCTTGGGTTAGGATGTCCATAAACAACTCTATCATCCCATTGTTCAACCATCCTTTATGGATGTATTGTATGGGGTCCTATTATAATGAATAAATATTAGAAATAGATTGAAGAAATTCAAAAGTTTTTTCTACTCAATGAATTCAAACTAAAGAGACAAACATAATATGATAATATTTTTAGTGAAGCTAGTAGAGATGATGCGCTTAGAAGTTAAAGCTATTTATTAGTTTATAGCCTACACTCAAATCTTTTTGAATTCTCGTTAGATAAATACTCTAAAAAAAGTGATGGTAGAAATCCAAGATAAAAGATAGTTTCATGAGAAAGTTCTATAGCTTAATAAATGGAATGTTCAAAATTACATTCTTTATTTTGATCCTAAGCAAGTTCACAAATTAGTGAAACAAACCACATTTAAAAAACTTTAGGAAAATGTAGAAGGAAAAAAAAACATTTCTATTTGAATAGTATAGGGGAGGCCTTAATTAAAAAGCAAATTATTTATCTACTACTATTCCTCTTTATTTGTAATGCACAATTAACAAAGCACAAATGAGATCTCATTATCTAAGAGTTGAAACAAGTAGATGGCTCAAAATTCCTTATGAAGAATGAATATATCCACTATGCAATACAAATAACATTGAAGATGAACACCAAAATTTACGCAATGCCTTATAATTCAAGGCATTAAACATAAGTTGTATATTACAATTGTAAATTTGGTTGATTTGTTCATGATACCAAAAACACTTTGTGATATTTTCAAAACTCATGACATGTACATTTCTATTATCTAATAAATCCAAAGGATAGAAACATTATAAAATTTCAATTTTGATTATAATATTGAATTTGCATGTAAGAAAGATGCAAACACTAGCAAAATATGTTATTCATAACTTGTTATTTATAACGTATATAACCTACATGTGGAATATTTTTGCAAAACATATTTCTATTTTCTAATTTAAACACTAAAATGATGAGATCGTATCCTTGTTCTTATAATCAATATTCACGTAAAAACATGAAATTTATTATGTGCAATTACTGTGCTTGTCCTTCAAGGTTCCCTTGTCTAATATTCTGTCAATAAAACTGTATGTTCAATATCACACTCTTACAGACCTATCTCTTTTTAGTTATGCAACTTTCTTTTTCTCAAATTCTTAAATAATTTTGTTCAGACCTTTTGTTGAGTGCTTTAATAATGGATTGGAATGTGCTATGTAGATCAGCCATATCTCTTTCCTGCTATACGACCATTTTTTCCCTTTAAATATCTAATTAGTTTTGCTGAGAACATTAGTCTTTAATAAAAAAATTAGAAACTGGTACGTTGATTACCTTCTTGAGGAAGCCTGTCAGTCTCTTTCAACAATATTGCATTTCGGACATTAATGCTTTTGAAGACAGCAACCAAACTTAAAACTTGTTGAGTACATTTAATTGGAGAAAGAGTCGATGATTCCTTAATGCTAGTTTATCAGACCTTGCAATGGAGGCCTGGTAAAATGAAATTTTTGAAGGTTGCTAGTAATTACTATGTAGATGAGATCTCATCAACACTCAATTGCAGGCAGTTGTTTCTTCAAAATTAACTTTTAATACTAAAGACTTTTTCCATTTTAGTAAGTTAATCTAGTTATTACCGTTACATAAAGTTACAATAATGGACAAGTTGGATTTCTCAGTTTTTCGGTTCTGTATTTAGACCTAGAACAATCTTATAGCAGAGAATTATACATCTATTCAACAAAAATTATGCCGGACTAAAACACCAAAACCACAACATCTTTAAAAACTGTTGAGAAGCAGCTATCCATCCCATGACAATAGCTGATAAACGATGCCATAAATTCAGGGCAAGTCAGTAGCAGGCAGAAAGGAGACAAAAGAAACCACAACAATCTAGGATTATTTTTTAGAAAAAAAAGGTGGGGAAACAAGAAATTAGGATTCCTGCTCAGATTCTTCAATGGCAGCTTCAACCCTGAGCAGAGCAAAACCAACAGCAACTCCAACCAGAACCAGGCCACAGACGATGGGTATGATTCTTAAAATTTCATCAGCCTGGCTACGAGGGGTTATCAGGGATCCTCGAGCTGGACGCCGAGCTGCTGGACTAGTTCTTGTAAACTTCACAGTGCTGCCTGAGAAATTCCTGCTTACAATTACATTGGTTGCTGTTGTAACAGAAACTGGACACATCTGGATTCCTGCACCAGGCCTTGCCAGGCCTCTTATGCTGGATTTGGGCTCCGAGGTTACTCTCAGTGACAACCCACATGTTGCTGCTGCTACTGCTGCTGACGCCATGGATCTGCTTCCAAGTAAAAATAAAATTCACAGAAACCAAATACATATCACATCCTCATTGTTTTTTTGTTAGAATTGTTACACAGCTGTGCATATACCTCAGTGAATCAATGGGAAAGATAGATTGCAGGAAACTGACCTTTGAGCTCTTGAAAAAAAAAATGGTTTGGTAGTTCTCCTCCCTCCCTCCCTTGTGTTGTTCTCGTGGCAGGCGTGTGTTCAGTGTTATTATGGAAAGAATTGGTGGATGAGGGAGCGGATAAGGAGATAAAGAACTGAATGGCAGGGATACATGCTTGGCTCTCTCTTCTTGATTTGAAGCAGAGATTGCGTTTCAGAAGTTTTGCATTGTGTATCCTTGGTTTTAACCGTATCAAACGTTCAAATACCCTTCGACTTCAGTAATGTATAATTAGGGTACATTTTAACCCCAAATTCCAAGTGAATTGTTAATGTTTGCGATGTTTCTCCAATGGATGAATCGGTAAGAAAATGAAATTCTAGAGGGGGGGGNTTTATTTTCTTAAATTTGTAAATTTGAAGAATTTTAAAGACGGAAGAAAAATCAAAGTTTGGTATGATTAATGAATTTTCTTTGTGCTAGGTAAATATGTAAAATGGCAAACTACTTGTGCTAGATACCGTTCTTATACAAGCTTGGAAAGCATTACAAGACATAGGAGTAACATAATTAAAAGGACCATTAGCCATAGTGTTCATGCCTCTAAGTGGGGTCTGGGAGGGTTGGTAGATGAGCAAAAGCCTAACCTCTTTGAGTGGCTATGCCCAAGCTCAAACCCAAGTCTTCGAGAAACAAGCAACTTACCATAACTCCAAATGATGGTCACTATACAAGTAACACAATAATTTAACAGAATTTTGAAAAATTAAGAAATGACTAAAACTAGATTAAAAGTGTTCTTATTCTCATTATAAAAAATAAAGAATATTCACAAAATTGCGCAAATTATAAAAGGATAAGTTTTTGAGCCATACTATGAAGCTTTTTGAGAAAGTCATAGAGCAACAACCTCTCAAACTTAAATCAATAATATCATAAAACCAATTTGGATCTATGCAAAGGAGATCTATTTTCTTAATCTGACAATTAATGTAGAAATTTGAAAAACATAAAAAAATATCTACACATGATCATTGATTGATTTTGAAAAAAAAAATATATGATAGACTACCTAAAGATATTATTTGGTGAGCCTTACATCCTTACATTAAAGTGAGTCATGATATGTATGCAAAAGTTACTAGTGTTACTAGAATTAGAAAATTTTGTGGAATCATATTTGATTTTCCAATCACGATAGGTCTACATCAAGGGTTTACAGTTAGCCCTTGTCTATTCTTATGGATGAATTTGAATCCCTTGGTGTAGGCTATTTGAAAATGATATTGTACTAGGAGATACTTCTAAATTGGAAAAATGGAGTATGCTCTAGGAAGCTTAAAAATTAGTAGAAGTAAAACAAAGTATGGAATGTAATTTCAATAAGAGTATATACAATGATGAAATCAAAGTAACAATTCAAGGCCAAAAGGTATCTTACTATAAACAAATTTGCTAGCCTAGGATCAATGCTCTAATAAGATGGTAAAATTGATAAAGATGTAAGAAATAAGATTGAGGCATAATGATCAAATTGGAGATAGGTCAGTAGTGTTTTATGCAATAAAAAAATTTCTAATACATCTAATATGTCTATTTTATATTATACTAAATATTGAGCAATAAAAAGAAGCATAAACAACAAATCAATGTGGCAGAAATGCAAACACTTAAATGGATGTTATTACTAGAAGAAATAAATTGCATAATACAAATACTAGAAAAAGGCTTGGAGTGACTTTTATTTCATATAAGCTACAAAAATGGTATCTTAAATAGTTTAATAATGTCCAAAGAAGATTAGATAATGAGCCTATTATGGGCTCCCTCCAATTGGGACCACAAAGAGTATATCAATCAATACACATGGCAAACTAATCATTAGTACCGAGAAGAAACATAAGTAAATCACAGTTTACTTGTGAATTGTTGTTGTCTCAAAAAGTATAAAAAATATTATAATACATATCGTACATTTGCTGCCATGAGGAGTTAAAACATTAATAATTTTTAGAATTTTATAATTTTTATATATTTTTGTTTTAAGAATAAAACAACAAATAAAATGATAAATAACCACACACGCCACAATCCCTTTGTAGGATAGATGCAATGCTCACACATCTAATAGAATTAAAGATATGCTCACATTGTAATCCTCTAATGGATACGTGCAATGTCAATCTTGAACACACATATGTTGCAATCCTCACAGAGATAATTGCCCAGAGACAAATATGGATTTATCACTTGAAGATGCCAAAACAAAATCCTTACTTGTTGGCACCCTCTACCTAACCTACCTATAGGAAAAGGAACACACAAGAAAAGCAAATAAATGACTTCTCAATTGCATCCTTGATGGCCCAATATCACGTTATATAAATACAACCTCCTTAGGCAAGGTAGAATTGTCGCACTCTACAGAATTAACTAACGAATAATTAATTATTTAATAAATAATAATAATTTTAGAGAATGAATCAATTAATGATAGTTTGTGAAGCTCATATTTTTAATATTTTCAATGTTTAATACAAACTTGTTTTGAAAAAGAAAAGGGAAAATCATAAGCTTTTCCCTTGGGTATTTTTAGTTTTCGGCTATGTAACAGAAGTAGTTAGTCAACACCATATGCATCACTAGACATGCACCTCTAAGGATGTACCACTAGGATCTAAAACAAGCCTAAACTATTTCATTAAGTGCACTCAAGAGGTTTAATGCATCCAAGCTTAAATGGATACTAAATTGCCACCAAATGCCTCATCAAAGCTTATCAAAAAAGGTTATCACGTCATGATTATCAAAGTGGCCTCAATGGTGGGTCAAATTGTAGATCAAGATTCTTAAATTTAAGGTCCTTTCTTCAAAATTAAAGACTATAAGTTGATCACAACTAACAGTGGCAATTATAGTGGATGTCTGACCATGAATTGCAATGGAGAAGTTCTAGATGATTGGGCGAAGTGCAAACATATCACAAGTTAAATGTGAATCGTCATGAAGGTTGTGGTTGCTCTTAATTTCCAATTCTCAATTTCATGATTTGCAATGACGATTACAATGAATGCTACAACTCATGAGTTAGGTCACAAAGAATACAATGATTCACACTTAGGCCTTGGTAACTATTATAGGCAAGTTGCAACTCATGATTTGTTTAGGAAGCAAAAATTAATAATATCAAGATGAGCAATGAACTAATGGACCACAAGGTGGCCTCAACTTGCAAAATAAAACCACAATGAGGATGTCAATGATGAATTGAGATTGAGATGGTTTTAGCACTTCCAAAATGATGTGTTTCTAAGTGATGCTTGATGTTTCCATGAAAAAATGTGTATTCGTGTATCTTGATGCTTCAATTATGCTTTAGGAATGACAAAAAGAAAATTAAGAGAAATTGTGCTTTAGGAATGACAAAAGAGCATGAGAGAATTTTAGAAAAGTAACATTGTTTCAAATTCTTGTTAAAATGAAAGAAACATAATGTATATTTATGAACTTGGCTCTAAGGCCAATTTAAATTGATAAGCATAGACATGTCCCATTTTAATTAGGCATGCATGAGGGGTCAACTTGTGTTTTTGGAAAGAAATCCATGATGTCCAGCAATGTACCAACGTACATATTCAAATTTAGTAAAATTAATTAAACTAGCTTCTCAACTTCCTATTTAATTAAAATAATGAAACTAAGGTTTTTACAAAGCTTAATGTTCTAGTTACAAAAAATGTGATTAGCTAACTAATTAACTTGCACATAATTTTGAATTGATAACTTCAACTTGTTTGTGTATTCTTAATTTTTTAATTATTATTCTTTTTTTTCTAACACTACCCTTAATAAGCATTTTTTTAAAAAATTATTTTCAACAAAAATTACAAATAAGCATTTTTTTAAAAAATTATTTTCAACAAAAATTACAAATAGATGAGGATTGGTGCTTGGCAAAAGAAAACTCATATAGTAAACCCATTTTGTTAAAACAAAGCTAAGATGATGATGACACTATCTAATTATAAAATTAAGGTATTTTCAAGTGGTAAAGCCACAGTTTTGATCTGTTAATGCAAAGGTTCGAAGGAATCGAATCCTTCAACGATCATGGATATTAGCAAAAACTCATAGAATCAAACGTTTAAGCTCATAAAAGCTGCCCGTGCTATTCAACCCGCCTTGACTATAGAAAAAAGGCGTCTCAAGCTTAAGAAATTTCCAGCTGGTATTTTCATATCTAAAAATGAGAAACGAGAACCATTATCAACCAAATATACGAGGTTTTTACAATATATACTAAGCATCAACAGTTTTTACGCTATTCATGAGAACATCTAGAGTTTTACATTGTTTAATAATCCATAGTCAACTGGAAATTGAAACTGAAAGATTCTTCTGTCCATGTATGGTTCGTTTGGAATAAATTAAGTTTTTCTTTTGGCAGAATATCCTTTCATTACATGAATCATTGGATTTGAGCTAATAACCTGCAAGATGAAAGTCACTCAAGTCTTTAAAGAAAAGTAGTGGCCTAACATCATTAAATTCTCCACCATAGAATACCCAACACAGCTCACTGACAAAATAAACATAGGGTTCTACACTAACCCAGAGCTCAACGGAGCCATAGCAGCCACAAAAATTGATATCCATTATGACAAGTCCTGGCACAAAGTAGTCGATAAGGTCGAAACTAAAATAAACATAAGGTTCTACAGTAACCCAGAGCTCAACGGAGCCATAGCAACCATAAAAATTGATACCCATATGATGAGTCCTGGCACAAAGTAGTCGATAAGGTCAAAACTAGTTTTTGTAAGACAGTATCCTCTAAATTGATATTAAACGAACATGCCTCTAAACCTCTTATTCAAAGATAAGCCCAGGCAACCAGAATACGATTGTCATAGATGAGGATGACATTAAAATGCAACACCCACCACTCAAATCATAAACGATGTCTGATCACTGAGGATTCAAAATTAACTCAACTTAATATTGAACGGTGCAAAAATTTTCAGAATGTCTGAGATGTTCCTAATTTTTATCATCCTGACATTCAAAAAATTATGTTTGCAGCTTAAACAGGTGAAGTTCAGAACAAGGTCATCCAGCTAGATTAGAAACTACACGCGAATGGCATGGCATCATATAATTGCTTTATAGACAGCCGCTGATTTAAAACGCTTAAATTTCAAAATATCGCTATCATGAACTATACAAACTAACTAGGGTAAACTTAGGATGAGCTTATAAGATGCTCACATCCGAATCTTCTTGACAGGGAATTGATTATCAACAAAATTGAATCAAGATACCCAGCATTTCACTTTCTCCCACTACAAGATTCCTTCTGGTACAGCCATTCATTCCCCATAAATTTTGCAAGCTTCAGATGAAACAGCTAATGAACACAACCATTTGGTGTTACTTCTCCAGAGGAACGACTATAGCATTTACCAATAGCAACAAGCTCACTAATTAAACCTCTGCAACAACCTCCAACTGTTCACTACTTTCACCTACGGCAATGCCATCTGCACTCATATTTTCAGTATCATCCTGCTGAAGGTTTTGTCCTTCAAGATAAGACTGAAAGAGGCTGCTCTTTACTTTCGACATCAATTCCAACCGAACATCAACATTTTCTCTAAGATACAGTTTTGCTGCATCTTTTCCACAGAAACGCTCCTCATTGATTCCAAACCAGCTTCCTGCTTTAGTAATTAATCCATGTTTAGTACCTAGCTCTAACAGCTCTGCTTCACAAGAAATACCTCTGCCAAATTCAATTTCAAACACTGCAGTTTTAAATGGAGGAGCCAACTTGTTTTTAACAATTTTGACCTGAACCTGACTGCCTAGTACCTGTAATAGCAATTCCATATTTATAAAATATCAAAAAATCAAATTTTCTATAACATTTCTTTTCTTATAAATAATCACCTGCATTATGATCATTAAGAAAATATTTTAAGTAGCATACATAAGATCTGCAGCACAGATAACTGCAGTTACCATTTACCATATGTAACATTTACCTGCTCCCCCTTCTTTACATGGCCAATTCTTTTGATGTTCAATCTAACTGATGCATAGAACTTTAATGCATTTCCCCCTGCTGTGACCTCAGTTGGACCCCCAAAACCCCCAAAGGTAGTCAATTTATGTCTAATCTGTATAAAGACATTTAAAAATTTTGCTCAAATAATAAACATTAAAAAGATTTAATATCCAGTATTTGCAATACCAGAACAGAAACTAAATGATTTCATGATGATGATGACAAGAAAATAAATAAAGGAAAAAAGAAGACAATTTGCCTGATTTGTAAAAATAAGCAGAGTTTGAGAACGGGCCAATGATGGAGTCAACTTGCGAAGAGCCTGACTCATCAATCGAGCCTGCAATGCAATATGAGAGTCGCCCATTTCACCTTCCAATTCACTTCGAGGGACCAGTGCAGCAACCTACATTCATTATTACAGTTTAAGAGTTTACAAGGATCAAGAAACGACGTGCGCAGTTACCCTTGAATCAGATATACATTGTAACAAAATTTGTCCTTATTCTCTTCTAAATGAATAATCTATTATCAAACTCTACACATTCGAATATCTTAAAAGTTAAAACATGCTACATGGTCAATCAGCAGGCTCCACAGGCCAAAAATTAGATTTTTGCCTTTCTACGTTGCTGACTCCCAGTTTTCCCATTCATGTTGAAATTTTTTGAAAAGGTTTAAAATCAATCTGAACACTCGAGGAATATTAAGAAATGAACTCAACCAAAGGACAAAAAACAAAGGAGAGTAAACAAAGCTGGTTTGGCCATGTTCAACACAGGTTAGAGATGGTTTCTAAATCCAAGTAGCCAAAAATTGAAGAAGATGCAGTTCAAAGAAAACATGTCTTGAGATAGTTAGCAAACACACTACGGTCTATTAAGTAACTAAAAGATGGAGATTTAGATTAAGAATATTAATCAAAGAGAATTCATTAAGCCAAATCCCAAATAGAAGGCTATGAACACTTTCTACCAAAGTAACCACACAAGAACAATCTTAAAATTCAAGTGATTGCACAATTGCAAATAAGCCCGACTGGTTAAAAGAATGCCGGTCAAAGATCTAACCCTCAATTTCTGGTGTAATGACTATTATTTTGGTGATAAAACGTTAAATATTAACTGTATTATGGACAGTTATTTGTATAGTAGCAATAGACAATGGACTAATCAATAAAGACCAGTACATTATGGTAGTTCTTTTGGGTCAATGCGCAGCCTACCTTGCTAAACTAATAGATCATACCAAACGAATCAGTTAAACGGATACGATAAATTGATACGATGATTACTGCAATACGCTAGATTTTGTATGAACAATTTTAGCACTGGACTATTGCTATAAAGATCCACTTTGCCACTACGATGGAAGGCTAAGAGGCCTGTTCTAGGCTGTAGCAAGGAAAGCTGTGTTCATGATTAAAGAAATGATTAAAATAATATTATTTAACTAAAATACCTATGGCATGACTCAGCCTGTCGCTATAACAGAAGATACCAAGGGTCAAAAAGTTTATCCAGATGGGGCAAATGAGTGTTTGGGAATAATTAATTAGATGAATAGAATGGTATTTCTTACGTAGCATAATTATGGTATGACTCACCTCATTTCTATCACAGGGATGCTTCTCCTGGTCTATCCAGATGTACAAAGAAAAGCTGTTTTCAATAGCTAGCATACGGTTTATTTCCAGGAAAGGACTCGATCAAGGGATGAATATAATGAACAGGTAAGATGACGCTAACACCACGAGCTGCCCAATATGAGTAATGTCAAAAAATTCCGTCAATGATATGCAACATAATTTCCAAAATAAAAATGTCGATGCTTTTGGAGGAAACTCAGATCATGACAAGATCCACGCATAAACCACAAATTTCAACATAGCTACTTATCTATTATCAATCACCTTTGCAGGTAACGATCAAATAGTTCTGGATTCATTACTTCTTAGATTTCTACATGTAGCTGTACAATGATTTTCCCATAATAAATAATGATGCTAAGAACAATAACATGAAATGTCATATTTCATAATCATATTTCGTTCCATGAAAAGATCTCTCAGAAGTGGCTTTAAACCATTTAAAAAACAAAAGAAAACAAAAAGATGAAAAAAACATTGAGCTTTAAGAAGCCTAAAAGCATGCTAACAAGTTGCAACGAAACCACTTTCCAGTTTTAGGCTCTTCAAGAAAAGAAAGTGAAATGCATCTAAAACAGAAGTACTTACACTGTCTACCACAATGACATCAACAGTTCCAGAGCGGACCAGTGTATCAACGATGGCAAGAGCTTGTTCGCCATAGTCAGGCTGAGAAAGTAATAAATGTTTTGTGTTGACACCAATTGACTCTGCTAGTGTTGGATCAAGTGCATGTTCAGCATCTATAAAGGCACAGTAACCTACATAAACATAAATCGACTCATAGTTCATATGTATCAGAGAAAATTCACAAAATCTAATCTTCAAACGAGTATTTCTGCTTACAAAATGCAAAGTGAAAATGATCAGAAAGCTATCAGGAGTAAGCATTCTTAAGAAAGTACAAATCCTTAAGCCATAAATCATTAATTCATAGCACAATGAAAGACTTTCTTTTGTCAGAAAATTTGAGCAAGTAAATAGATAACATTCAGTAACACCAGTATATGACTAGATTGATACATAAGTTTTTAATAATTGACATGTTATACCCTGTTGGTGGGTCAAGGGCTACTCCTTCCAAGCTTGAGTACCGAAGGCAGCATTTTAATCCACCTTTAACATGTTAGTGGAAACCATCTTTAAACTTTGTAGAATTACTTGGGAACCTGATTCTGTGTAAAAGCATGGATATGTCGGCAGCTAGAGCTAATGAGGTTCTACTGCAGTTCCCTTTCCCCTTTCCCCTTTCTTATTTCATATCCTGGTGGAAATAAGGAAGTAGGGAGACTTATAGAGACTTGGGTGATTCCTATCCTAGAGCAGAATGGGGTCATACAGTTGTACTTCCCTGAATATGGCTGCAGTTTAAGGAATTTGCTTCCTGAAGTTACAAAACTATCTGTGCTGTATAATTAATGTCTCTAAAGTATTTGCTTGTAATAAATCGTATCATGTGTTTGTGACTGTGCTCTATGTGCTTGCTTGATTGCATGCCTTGCATTTTGTCATGATTAATGTGTTATAATTTGAGTACTGGGTTTTATGTTGTTTAACAGTATTAGTGGCTGAATGCTGATTATGTGTTGTGTGCTTCCTTTCAAGGTCTTGGGAGGACCAGCCATGAGTGTGAGGCATAGTCCACTCTAAGTCTGACTTTTGAAGTCTTCGACTCTTAGGTGATGCTGAGCAGTGTGTAGGGCTGTGCCGTTACATTTGGTATTACGACTAAAAGCTAGAAGGTGCTAGCTTAAACACATCATATAATATTTAACATAAACAATCTAAAAATCTAAAATGCTTGTCCAATTCTGCTATTTTGAGTTTCTTTTGCCACAGAATAAGACATCATCCATAAGCTATTATTTCATCACATTCCTTATGACGATAAAATTTTTAAAAATTCATCATTGATGATTTAGTGCATATGGTTAGTGTAAGGACAGGTTGGTTTGGTAACTATGAGGTTATGGAATTCAACCTTGAGATCTCAACTTTTACCATGCGAATGGATATAATCCTTCTTCTTCTTTTTTCAAAAAGTCAGGAATTGTATTATAATACAAAAAATGCACATCATGACAGAGCTCAAGAGGCCCCCAGAAACCAAAAGTCAAAAGTCAAAATGGAGGAAATTCTCCAGCAACCCAATCACAACAACCTGTACAGCCACAGCAGAAAAATAAGACCAAAGGATTCATAGCAGCCTATGATGAGGACATCACCCAGATCAATGTATCATCCCTTAAATGATTGTTGTGTCTTTTCCTTGAGTTTTGGCATGTTTTTGATGAATGTGGGTGTTGTTTGAACATGTTTTGACGAGTTTGGGGTGTTCCGAGGTCAATGTGGACCTGTTCAGAGGTGTTCAGGTGTCCTAGGCTTCAGAACAGACATCTTTGTTGGCAGCCCTCGCAGGATAGACATCTACTCTTGCAGGCAAATAGACATCTTGTCTATAGTGATCAACGTATACTCTGCAACTGTTCAACTTCGGGAAAGACATATTGTCCAGTCTAAAGACGCCTACTCTGTGATCCTTCTGCACTTAGGAAACACATCTCTAACGGCCAAGACATCTTGTCTGATGACAAAAGCAAACTCAAACCGACATATATTTCAATTTGTAACACCAAGGGAAGACAAACGGTCACCCAAAAGATCTATAAATTAGCATCAAGGCCTCAGCTTGGGCAAAAGTGAAAGAGTGCAAGAGTAAAGGAGAGAAGAGTGAAAGAAAGAGCTTAAGGTAAGGAGAGAGCCTAAGGTCGGAACAATTGAGTCCAATTGAGTGAGAGGCAAGAATGAGAGCACTTGAGAGAGGTTGAGGGAATCTCTTATGACTGTCATCTTCTCTTAAGCTTTGAGCTCCCATTGTGAGCAATTGAGGGATTGAAAGGGAATATGTTTGGCCTCTAAGATCCTTGGTAGGTTTAAGTAGAGCTCGGCTCCTCGTTATTGATGCAATTCTCTATTTTGAGAGTGAAGTAATAAAAGGAGATTTTCTCCATTTCATTATGCTCTTGTTTTACAAGCTAATTTTGCTTGGAAAGTTTGTGGAATGGGTCCTTTTAGGGTCTGCTAAGGCAGCTCCTTATCAGCCTAGACCTGGTTCATAGCCATTGTTCCCCTTAAACCCCAAGATCCTACAGCCCAGGCCCTTAATATACTTATAAAACAGCAATGCATCAAAGGAAAGGGAGGGATCAACAGTTACAAATCGGCCTTTCTTGGACATGCACCATATCCACAATACTATGCTCTTCATCTGAGTTGTTGAAGTTGGCCACCTCAATCACACAATTGCTATCAGTGCTGGTACTCATTTCCTAGGTGCTACTGTTCTCCTGAGTACTTCTGGGAAAAGGTCGAGCATACCAAAATGTGCCAATATTCTAGCATGCATTACACCAATGATAAACTTGGATGACCTCAGAGCCTTGGAAGGAAGAAAGAGATCATGTCAAAGTAGGCAAGGGTCCACGAGATACCATCCAAAGCGCCAGAATGAGCCCAAAATGTCTCTCAGGTTGTTGGCAAGCCAGCACATCAAGAAAAATTTTACGAAAGTTGACTCTGCAGCCAATCTGCAAACACCGCGGGAAAGAAAAATGAAGGCCTTGAAGCTTTGAAATATTACCAGCATGGACCAAAAAAAGCTCAACAAGTAGAGCGTCATGTTGCCATAAGAGCGGCACATGGGACCTAGGCGCCTGGCCACTAGTAGTCCAAGGGACAAGAACCTGAAAGAATGAAGTGGCTTCTTTCATTCTGCAGACAAAGGGAAGAACTATATCACCTGTGTTCGGGATGCCTAAGTAGCCTATGATAGAATCCTCACAGCGCAGGATCTGGACCCCCCAGAAAGTTCTCACATCCCCACAATATTAGTTATAGGACTGTGTTGCCTCAAAATCTGATTCTCCCCGCAGCTCTGGAAGAAGTTCATCCCATCCTATGACAATGACCATTGACCAAAGATCTTAATTCATCCTGAATTCTGAGGAGTCTAGCTCAAACATGGATGTGGCCCCAATAGCTGCACTAACTTCCCTCCACAACTTCCATGCAGAGGCAGCAATGGAGGATGGGTTGGGAAAAGGGACTGCCCTGAAAATGTGGGTATTCCTAGCCTTCTAGAGCACCCACACAACCAAAGAGGTGGGGGAGTCACCTATCAAATGTTCATGCTGCTACACCCAGCAAGCATCCTAGACCACCTGGCTAAAAGGGCAGTTGAAGAGCAAGTGCCCTGCAATCTCCAACTCTCCCTGACAAAAGGCGCACCAACCATCAAGCTGAAGCCCATGCACATGAAGAAAAACCCTACTAAGAATGGTGCATTGCTTAAGCAGCCAAATAAAGACCTTGATTTTATCAAGTATCCTACCCCATCAGATGTCTCTCATACGCTAGAACAATCTCGTACATTGTGTCAAACACCTGCTCAGCTGGCGTGTGCATGGGAAGATTTAAATTAGTAATCATAACAAAATGAGAGCACAAATTTGTCCAAACTAGAGTCTCTGACATTGGTAGACCAAGGCGTGTATTTAGTTCTCATGATTTTAATCCAAGCTGCTTTATCATTATTGTTGAAGCTATTCAGTAAGGAGTGGTGCCCCCTCATGGTGCAATTTTTGAAGGTAGGCACCCCTAAACTGCCTTTGTTTCTTGGTTTGGCCACTTTTTCCCAACAAACCAAATGGATCTTTCAGCCTCCTTTTCCTCCGAACCATATGAAGCTTCTAATGAGGCTATCGACTCTATGTATAACTTGTTTGTGGGGAGAGCAAACAAAGCCTAAATACCTAGTAATTACAGTGAGCACCAATGAGGCCAAGATGATTTTTCGCTTACTTGAAAGAAAATTGAAGGTCCAATGTTCAATTTGGCTCTATATCTTTTGGACCAAGTTGGACCATTAGAATTCTCTCCAAACAAAGGTAGGGATTCCCAAATATGAATCTTGTAACAAGCCAAGCCAAATCCCAAGAAGGCATCCTCCCTATCGTGGTCCCCTCTGTGTGAACAAAATGGGTGATGGATTTGGCCCAGTTAATGCAAAGCACCAGCTCCTTTCCCACGTGATCCAACACTCTCCTGTAGTTGTAGTTTTTGAAAAATAGTGACCTTGGTAGTAATGCTAGTGTCATCAGCACAGTGGTTGGCAATACATCTGAATTCTCCAATCTACATGCCTAGGACACCTTCAGATTTGCAGTAATCGTTCATTATATCCATAGCAAGAATAAATAGATAAGGAGAAAGTGGATCTTCCTGTTTGACGCCTAGTTGGGGGGAGGAAAAACCCCTACGGTGGCCATTGACTTCAAAAGAGAAAGCCCCTGACTTATGTGCAAGTAAAGCTGAACAAACTGTTTGTCAAGCCCCTTCTTGATCATGATATCTTGAAGAGGAGACCAATTAATGGAATCATATACCTTGGCTATGTCTAATTTGATGAATATACTAAGAAATTTGGCCAAGTTGATGGAGTGCATCAACTCCTAAAGGACGATGATTTGATCTTGAATGTAACAACCTTTGACAAAGCCAGCTTGGTGAATGCCACTAAGGTAGCCATCAAAAGGTTCATTCAACAAACCAGAATCTTGGGGAAAAAAAACCATAGAAGGGTGTTGCAAACCCCTATTGGTCAGAAATCTGATGGGAACATAGGTTCTTTAATTTTTGGGCCAATACAATCCTTGAGCAGTTCAACTCTTTTCTAACATATCCCCATTTCAGCACCAAGTTCAAAGCATCTACTAATTTATCAGCATTGATATCAAACAACTCTATGAAGAATTTGATACGCCACCCATTAGAACCTGGAGATCTCCCACTTTTCATTGTAGAAATCACTTCAGCAATTTCAATTTTTTGAGATGGGAGCTACAAGGTGCATATTATCCTCCTGATCCAGGACCCTTCTTGTTGATTTTTTTGATGTAACTCAATTCAAAAAAATTTGTTATTTTTGCATAATTTTTTGGCAGCCTTTCTCCTGGATGATGTGGGCAGCCTGACTGTTTAAAAACAGAATTTTTTCTGATTTTGGAACTGTGATATCTTTGCAATTTGGAAAAGTTTAGGGATGATCTTTGGCTTGTTGGAAAGCTTGTTCTACAATCTATAAGTCTGTAAAATTTCAGAACAATTGGAGTTTATTTGATTGTCCAAATCTTGCCTGCAAAAGGGATCTTGAATAAAACTGTTCAGTGTCCAGAATAGAAATTGGTGATTTGTGAGATGAATATCTCTACAATCTGAGAGAGTTATGGAGTGAGTCAATATTTGATATAAAGCTCTTTCAACAATTTACCTCCCTGAAAATTTTGGAATTGATTTGAGTTAATTTGATGGTTAAAATTGGTACACAACAGTGGCCCCAAATGTGATTTTTTAACTTCCTTCTGTTGAAACACTTGAATCAATACACAGGATATGATGAAGATTGTTTGGTCTAATTGGATGAGGTTCTGGAACACATATCTTCAGGAGTGAATGATGATGGGATTGAACGAGATATGAAACAAATTAGAAAGAGAAATTAGAGCTTAGAAATTTGAAGAGACAGCTTATATGAGCAAATTCCCATCAATCTTTTATTGCCTTCAAAACTATCATCTACATCAATGTATAGCCATCAAATTTATATAAAAAGGTTGAGCCCATACTTGGAGCTAATGAGAAGTAATTCACGAATGATAAAAATATGAAAAAATGAAAAAGAGGACAAATTGGGGCCAAAACAAGTACATCCACCCATTAATTCATTTTAATAAAATAAAAATCAATGTGTTTTTTCCTGACATGATGACAAAGTGCAAATTTGACTTTTTTTTCTCACTTGTTTATCTTGTTGGACACATGGGGCCTGACACACTATCTCTAAGCCTTCTGATAGGAACCAAGATGGGGGAGGAGGTCGCCCTAGACCAAATAGCCCTCCAATATTTCTCCATGGCCTCTACAATTTTAGCTAGATCTGAAGTAAGCTCCCCCATCAACGTGTAACATGTGTATCTGCTTGGCATTCTTGCTAGCTTTAATAGCAGCAAAAAAGAATATAGTATCCTGATCTCCATCTTTTAACCAATTTATACAGGCTCTTACCTTCCAATATAGTTCTTCCTCCTGTAAAAAGAGCTTGAGTTCCTTGATGAGATCCACTTGTATTCAACATGCAGAATTTCCTCACCACAAGGGTATCCAAGTGGATCTCCTTGATGAGATCTTTGTCCTTAACAGATCACCAAACACAAAATCTAGCAAATCTCATCCTAGTCTGAGAGGCAGTAAACTTGTCAAAAGCTATGAATTCACCAAAGAAATCAACTAAGGTTTCTAGGAAAGGATCTGCCCAGAACTCCCAAGGGAGTCCCAAGACGCAAATCTAGACCAGAACCCTATCAAAAAATTTTGGACCTTTATATACTCGAGAACGCCAATGAGCAAGGGCTAGGCCTCTTGAACCAAAGAACTACGGCCCCCTTGCAAAACATTCTCTCGATCTTGCAAGGACTAGAAGCAACAGATCTCCAAGAACGACCCCAACCTCAACTTCTGTGACCTTCTAATAGGTAGCAATCCATTTTCTAACAAGTTCGACGCAAGGATGAGCCCCCGCTAAAACAAACTTCCCAATCAGGCTTCATTCCATGATTTCGAACCCTTCCCCAACCACATCAAAAGATACCCTCAAGAAAAGGAAGCCCTCAATTCGTGTGGCTTCCTTGATGCCTCCAAAATCCCTGCACTCATTGAGCAAATCTGGTTGCATGCACACCCCCTTTGGCCTCGAGCCTTCTGTATCACGGCCATCTCCATTAGAAGGCAAGTTCTCAAAGCGGTCAGCATCTCCCACTGCCTCTCCTCCACCAAAACCATCACCTCACTCTAGCTAGGTGTGACCATCAATGAACCCTCCTGTAGTGGACTGTTGGACACTAACAGCAACGTTACTCTACTTGCCCAAAGCTCCACACTGTTCACTGTTCCTCAACACTCCACATGTTGCCCCATCCTCCACTTCATGCTCCTCACCACACTCCTCAACTCCTCCCTCCTTGCCCTCCTCTCCACACTCCATGGTTTGCTCAATTTTTCCCAATAAGATGTTTGTTATTTTTCAAAGCAGTATTAGTTTGTTTTATCGAGAATGATTTACTTTGCAAAAGACATGTAAAGGATCATCACCCATAAGCTCAATACTCATCCCACCAAGCTTAGTCCTAGGTGGGTCAATAGATGAGCAAAACCCTAACCAAGCTCAAACGCAGGTCTTACAACTTGAGAAACAAGCACCTTACCATCACTCCAAGTGGCTGTCCATTGCAAAAGACATGTGTATGATTTATTTTATAAAAAATAGTATAAGCTTAATTTAGAAGGACTATTATTTGAAGTAATGGTAAGGTGCTTGTTTCTCAAGTCGAAAGACATGGGTTCAAACTTGGGTGAAGCCACTTTAAAAAGTTAGGCTTTTGCTCATCCACCAACACTCGTAGGACCCCACTTGGCAAGATAAGCATTGATGCCCATGTGATTGAAAAAAAAAATACAAGCTCAATTTACGTTATTACTATATTAATATTTTAGGTTCAAACTATAATTGTCAAATTATTTTGGATATGTTTATCCTTGCTTAAGACTTTGTTGTTGTAGGAACATATTTAGTTGTTAAAACAGTGACTTATGATCCAAAAAAAATGATAAAATGAAATAGTGTGATTTGATAGTTATAACAAAGTAAGTTGAAACATTATTGTGGTAGCTTATAGGATTATGTTTTATGAAAATGAAACTGAATTTTTACTTATGAACACTAAGACCCTATTTTATAGGATTGCAAGTTAAATATTATAGATGAAATATTGTATTATGTATAGGGTCTATTTGTTTAAGGGGTTAGAAGTATCTTGTTTGTAATAAGTTGCAACTACAATTCCTAGGAAAGCTTTTAGGTATAAAAAAAAAAGAAGAGAAAAAGAAAGACATAAGCTAATAACTAATGGAAGCTTCTAGAAAATTGGGGAAACATAGGTTCTGAAAGTTGTAAAAAGTACTGAATCTTGAGCTACCAAGGGAAAGCTTTGTACCCTTAGACTGTTCAGGTGATTGAATGTCTTCTGATTTTATATAAAAATTGCAACTAAAACTGAATCTGTTGTGTCTGAAACTAGCAAATTTTGGATGTATTATAAGTCATGAACTTGTGGAAGCTGTGCAAGTGATTAATTATGTACGGCTGTTACATAAAACTGCTGCTTACACCATGTTCATTGCATCTACACCTTGAAATTATGTGTCAAAGGTAAGAATTTTTTTTGGCCTTGGCATTTCTTCCCATAGGTTTTCCTTGTAAATTTTGAGTGAGTTATCACCAGATTTCAAATCTATTGGTTTGGCAAATCTATGAAATTCGAATACTGGTAATTTTTTACATTGAAATATTAGAAAATTCTAGTTACAGGCAATTTTGTGTATTTAGAATGCTCGCAAATTTTTGTAGGAAAATCATCTTATTGTAGATCCTACTGCTTATCAGTAAGAGTCTTGGCATTGAAACTCCAGGCCACATGTTGAATTCTAGTCTGCAATGTTGAGTTATGAAAAAAGCCACCCATATAAGAAATTCTGAAACTGCTGGTGGCCAATAGATCCAAGAGGGTCTCAATAGCTGTAAGTAAAAATTCAGTTTCAGTTTCATAGGCAAATTTGTGCAATTGGTTCACTGGCAATTGTCTATATTTGGACAATTAGAGTTGTGCAAATGCACCATTTATTAGCAAATTTAAGTATTTAGGATTTACTGGCAATTTCCTACTTTTAGACAATGAAAGTTGCATAAATCTACCAATAATTAGTGGATTTGCATATTTAGATTTACTTGCAACTTTTTGTATTTTTGATATATGTGTGTGTGTATCCATTGCATATTGGCAAATTATGTAATGACAATTGTGTAGTGATTTCATATATTCAGAATATTGGCAACTTTGTGTTTGAATTATAAAATTTTCATAAATTAAAATTTTTTCAATTTTGTGTACTGGTGATTTTCCATATTTTTGTGTATTTACAACATTGCATATTTTAAAAGCTCACATTTATTGATGTGTTTAAGATTTTCCTTGGAATCTTAGAGGTCAACCAAGAGATATAATCAATGAAAGACCCATTTAGAAACTAAAAGCTTGATTAACGTCATGAAGGACCACTACAATTAAGGAAACACCTACAGTGATATGAATATCAGTGTTCTTTCATGCAGCTATTTGTAAGCTCAAGGTTCATAGCAAAATTCAAATCTTAGAATCACTACTACAGTATAAGGCATTGGGCTCTTCAAAAAGTGGCATGACCAACAAATCAATGTGGCAAAAGTACGAATACTTCGATGGATGTTGAATGTTATAAGACAAGACAAATTACACAATACAAATATTAAAGAAAGACCTGTACTGGCTCTTATTAGGGATAAAATTACAAATAGATCAAGATTTAATTCTTGATAAAGGCAAACAGCAAAAGAGAACTCATCTAGCCAGCCCCATATTGTTGGGACAAGGCTAAGATGATGATACCACAATACCTTTAAATACAAGTCACTGATAAGTGGGCTTTTCAAAGCCTTCCCTATATTCACTTTACAAATCATCAGTGTGCCTTTAACCCCTCAATATAGACTACTCACTAAGGTAGGCCAAGGATTTTATGATTTTCTACGGCTGGCACTCTACATGGCTATATTCACCTTGCATGGCTACATAAAAATCTAATGAATGCTGATGTCAAACATGGCTCACTGCAATGGAAATGATACATTTCTTACAAACTCATGTTATCCTCATTACTTAGATGGATCCATCATTCACCTGTACAACCTGCATGTTGGGAAATGTGGCAGGCACCATCATCCACATCTTCGTATGGTTTTGCTGAATCACCAATGTCTTTTATAACATGCCCATCCCATCCCCAATAGGAGTGGCGCTTTCAACTAGCCACCAACAAACACACCTATGCAAGAATTTCCACTTGTGATCCTGTAATCCATGCTGAAATCCAGCACAGCCTGTTTTATTTGAGCTTATTTCTTGCTAGAATTGCAAAATAAACAGCTGGCAATAATACACTTCTGGCTTCTCTTGGCCCTTAAAAACTGATTTTGCATTAAAATTTATGCTTCATGGAATATGTCCTTTGCAAGTGGACTCTTTGCACTCACGTAGACAATTTATCTCAGGCTGAATATATTATTCTTCTGGTAAATTGAGCATTTTCTCATACTAATGATTTATATATCGTCTTTCACTAAGGATAATGATCACTACTTTTGTCTGTTACAAGTTACTTGTTTTAAAGAGTGGAATGCCCAACCTCATCTATAATTTTTCACTTTTAGATGCAACATTCAGTAAGCATGCAAAAGATTTTACATGAAAATAACTCAGGATAGAAAACTCAAACATGGGAATTGAATTGCAGCCAACTGAAAAAATTGCCAAAGAGTTCGATGATAAAGGAGCATGTGTTGTAGGTGACTATAAATTATTTAAAACTGTTAGAAACAAAAGTAGTAACTTACAAAATTTTAGCCTTTCAAAAACCTGGCTTACACAAATTGAAAGGCAAGCAAGTAGAATACCTCCATTCCGTTGAGATTCAGCAATAGCATGAAGAGCAAGAGTTGTTTTTCCTGATGCCTCCGGCCCATATATTTCAACAACTCGTCCCTGAAGCCAAGGAATGATAATTTTAGAACCATGGTTGACATGAAAACATCATTCCACTTAATACAATGTCATTAGAAAAATATCCAATAGTGAAGATTTGGTAAACGGCAAGCATATGTCAACTGCCACCAAAAAAATGCAAAGTAAAAACACGTGTTCCAAAGGCTATAAAAGATGAAACAACAACAAAAACAGAAGCATTCCCAACATTTTCTTTTAAAAGAAAACATTAAACATAAACACCTTATATTTTGATATCCTCAAGAGAAAATGAATGATGGGATATTGAAGACTCCGCTTAACTTGTTTAATTCTCCAAAGTAAATCATATTGTTTACCTCCATGAAAAGCCAAATCTCAAAATAATTTATCTAAGGACAATTACTGACAAAGGCATAATGCCAATACTATCATTGTTAACATCAGATATCACCAGTAAACAATTACCCATAACACAAATTACCTGTTACAACACAATCAAATATATACAAGACATATCAAAACATCAGTACTTCAAATATGCCTGCTGTGAAGAAAGCATTGAAAAAGGCATCCTAACGTTTGAGATACAGTTGCTTTGTTTCAAATCCATTATTTTAGGGTCCTTTTTTTTTTGGCTAGATATTGCTACTTAAAATAGAATGCCAGAGCATCATCCTAGAAAATGTGCAGTATAAAATGAATGAGACCACAATCACAGAATTATGTTATATATTACATACATCATGGCACACCAAAACCTCAAATCCTATAAAATGTACATTCCTTAACATCATTTAAGAATTGCATAACAAATTGAAACCACAAGTTAAAATGTAAAAAAATAAATAACACAAACACAAAGAAACAAAAGCACACACAAACACATCATATTCCATGCATGTTCCACAGGCTTTGCACTGAGACACAACCAGACAGCATGGTAAGTCAATAATACATGTTACCATAAGGCATGCTTGCCAGTGATATGAACAACGCCAAACACTGATTTTAAAAAGCTAGCCTTATCTTCAAAGAAATGCCTACAGAACTTGTAAAATTCTCAGTATTAAATTATTGAGTCTTGTAAAGTGTCATAGCTACAATCTTCAAGTTTTGCTTTCTAAGGCACCTAACAACGCCTATGAAATTCACACTGTATAGAACAGCGTCTGGATATTTGTCATTCATGAGTTGAATGCCTGAATAAGTCAGAGGAAACTAATCAACAAACCTAAAATGTTCATGTATATTAGGAATGAGCAATGGAACTGTGAAATCACTGACAATCAAACTACCCATACAATGGCATAGTAGTATTGTTGCAATTGTTGAAGTGTCAAGATTGCAGGAAAGATAAACCGTGGAAACATCATAGACCATATATTAAGTAACATATATTACGGAATTTGTAACACAAGCTGCTGCTTGCATGATGGCCCAAAGAAAGCTAATTATTAAGAAGTAAGAATATTAACAATAATGACAAAAAAAGGAACAGAATATAAAAAGGTAAATCAAATAAATATGCAAGGAATGAAATTTCCTATTTTTTCACACCAGAACCTGTTAGCTTTCAAGGAGTAAAATTTTCCTATAAAACATGAGAATATTATTTAAAATCTAATACTTCTATTGTGCCACGCTAAAATGTTTATATAAAGAAAAATAAAATTGTCCTCTAATAAATCTGATATAATTGAAAATCACAAATTAGTAATAATGCTAAAGTAGCATCAGCAACTCAAGTAAGCTAAATATTAGAGGTTACATGTTTCTTGTCCTCAGCAAAAGGTTTTAATTGTTTGAAAGATTTCTTGCACTTGTAATTAATAGCAACACCCAATTCTACAACAGTAAGAATATTAATAAAATTCAAATACCTTTGGAAGCCCTCCTATTCCAAGGGCGACATCAAGATTTACAGAACCAGTGGAAATAACAGGCACATTCCTAGAGCCCATAAAACGGCCTAACCACATGACAGCTTCCTTGCCAAAAGATGAACTAATTTGGGCAAGTGCTTCGCGTAGAGCAATCTCTTTTTCAGAAAGCTGATCATCCCCAGAAAGGTCACTAGAATCAGATTTTGAATCAGATTTTGATTTTCGACTGCCTAAAAATGCAATTAAAATAGTTTAGCATCCTAAATAAAAATTCCAAATCATTTATTGAACTAACGTACAATTGAGCATCAAATTTTGCAATAAGATCAAGAATTAAAATTTTATATTAAGTGAATTAAGCAGTGAATAAATAATGAAAAAGAATGAGATACCAACATGGACATGTAAAATTTAATATAATATCAATAATTAAACTTTCACATGGAAAATAACTTCAGCTACTAATAAAAACAAAAAAATTCCAAATTTTGATGAAATTTTCCTATAAATGAAAAGGACACATGAGAAGAATGACTCAAAGGCTTTAGTTGACACAGTCACCAATTGGTGTTCAACTCTAATGTCTTGTTAAACAATTATGACTAAGACCAGTAATACTACGCTAAAGGTTATAATCATTTGCCAATTTTTACAGCTGGCTGTAGCCCCTAAACATGTATTTTTACTGTGCCCCAAGTGTCACATTTCAGCATATCCATTGGAATAGAAGCTATGACTTGCATGATCACAAGGCACATGCTCTAACTAATTCAGTTACACCTCATTGACATAGTAAACAATAAAACTATGCTAGTTAATAATGATTAAGACCAATAAAATCCCTGCTACAAAGCAAGAAAAGGCCATAGTTGGTGCCCAACAAGTCACCAACATGATCCTTCAGTTCCAAAGGATCCACAAACAACCCAAATGTTATCATGCTAGCATTGGACGAGAGAACCCATCCGACTCCTTAGCAACAACATAAATCCTATGATGAATGTAAGCGATCCTTTGTATACGGCAGTAGTCAATGACGAATCTATGATAACACCGATGCTAAGCTTGCCTGGCTGCTAGACTTGCACAAGGCAAAAGTCCAGTAGAATAAAAGAAGAAACAGTTTTACATTATTCCCTTGGTTTCCAGACGTCACCTATGCCACAACACAATTTTAATAACGTTGTCATTAAATTTCTAAATATTTAAAGGGGAAAAATAACGTAAAATATCTCCCAAAAAAACACGTTACAAAAAGGTATCTTGAAGAACATTAAGTAAATTTGAGAAAATTAAGACCTTTTGCAGAAAAGAATTGGTATTGCAACAGCATTGCCCCCTTCGTTATTCCTCCAAGCTGCAAAGTCAAAGGAGGAACAATGTTAATTGCAGATAAACTTTCGTTGATCAAACGTCTGTGTAAGGATGATATGGATTGACGTATTATTCAATACGTCTCACAAACTATCAAACGGTGTGAACTCATCAAGTCTAACCAGACCTTTAATTAATAAAACGAAAACAAGCTAATTGGGAAAGTAAGATAAAAAATTAAAAAGAAAATAACTGCCTATTGCAAATGTTACTCATGTCCAGTCTAATTTGAGATAAGGAATACCATAGACAATACAAAATGCACGGAAAATGATTGGACAATAAGACACCACTGTATCACCTCTCGTAAGCTAAGCATGCTATGAAATAAACAAACATATCCGCATTCTCCGAGGTCTAAAACACATAAAGCATCAAAATGTAGCAAAACACTTTTAACGCGTAGACTGTGAAATAAAGGTAAACACTAAACCTGTGAAAAAGAGCTGTATGCTGTAGCCACAATGCGTTTTTCTCGGCTATGCAAAACAGCAGCCGAGAGCTGACTCTGGAGAAACAAGACATTACGGTATAGAACGGCAGAAAGGGCCAGGCCTCCTCTGGCTACTGAGACTGGCATTGGAATTTTTTGTGGCGTTGAAGACCTACCTTACAGTAGCAGCACAAGCAGGGAAAGGGCAGGGTTTATAGTTGCTGTTTTGATTGAAAGGCGCCAAACTTGGAAAAAACCTACTTCAACACATTCCTCCAAATATTTCAGGTTTCTGGTTATTTTTAAGGAAGCAGCGATGCAACCGATATGTAGTTATAACTAACACTGTTTGTGTGTGTATTAATGTAAAGCAATCAATACGTAGTTATAACTAACACTGTTTGTGTGTGTATTAATGTAATGTTCTAAAGCTCGTAAGAAATCAAATTTGGAAGGTAGTCACGAACTAGCGGGAACTAAGGATTCGCGGAATGAATAGTTGTATTTTTCGCTGTAACATGCATAAGCGTCCATTTTCAGGGGTCGATAGGGTTTTGTCTTGAAAGAATTGGCTTAAAACAAAATAGGATATGGGATTAATGTTTTGTTCATGAAATGTTTCGTCTATGAACAAATACACAATTAAACAATAGGTTCACCGTTATTCTAAATGACTTAAGGTAAAACGTCCTCGTGGTGTATTCGATTGGTTGTCAGTTCGAATTGCGATGGGGACACTTATGTTATATTTAAATTCTATCCCTGACTTGAATGAGGTGGATTATTGAATTATGAGTTCCTTTCTCTTTTTTGACACTAGGGTTTCTTCAATTTTAGAATTATCTTTTTTCCAATGGGGATTTTAAATTAGTTTTGACTTCTTTTATCAATGGTGCTAAAATTTTTCCTAGTTTTTATAATGCACATCAAATTTTGGGTTACATAGCTTGTAATTAGTAATTTACTTGGTACTTGAATGATGTGATGCAAAAGCATAACATTGATACAATTCTTAACTTTTTTTTTTGCACACTGAGTTATGTAATACTTTAATGGTGCAACATGCCATATATATATATGCATAACCATGCGATGTTGATCATTCATAAATAAGCTCTAGATTTTGATGTCTAATTTAAATAATATTCAAAAGCTCAATGTTTTATTAAGCTATTCAATCACCAAATAAATGGGAGATTATTGACCAACTTTTTATATTGGTGAATCAAAACTTGTAAATGAATGTGTGTTTTTGGTGGCTTTACTTGTGTGTAGGCTTAAGGTGATCTGGAACACTTGAGAACTAAGTTAGACCATGGAGCATAACATCTAGAAGTATCCTATAATAGTTCAAGGTCTTATGAGAAGACAAGTGGGAAGTCCTAGCTAGAGCATGGGAGGTTCCAACCAAAGACTTAGCCATGTTCAAGGCAAGATTGGGGTGAAAACTCAGAGTTTGAAAATTTGTTGCTATTAAGGATCATCATAAAAGGCTATTGGAGAGCCCTAAAGATGACATGGACTTTCATGGGGGAAGTCCCAAAATTTTTTAGGACATCCCAACCAAAAAATGGATATCCTAGTCCTAAGGTGGACATCCTAAATTTGTTGGGACATCCCAGTAGAATGCAACAAGTCAAAGGTGGGTGGATGTCCAACCTTATCTGGGATGTTCTACTAGAATTAAAACTTAGCATAGAGTGGATGTCCTAGGCAACCATTGGGCAAAAAATAAAAAGCTTTATTATTGCTTTTTACCATTCCAACTCAGCTTTAGTTGATAAGGAAAGTTCAAAAATGTTGGATTACATAAGCAACAACCTTGCATTCTTTCATAATGCTAATTGCTTGGCATTTGAGATTGATAGAGCTACATACACTCTCATCTCATCATACTCTTTTATACTTTTGTTGTTGTCATTGGATCAACATTGGTTGCTCTTGCTAGAAGCTCTACCAATACTAGACGTCTCTTCTTCAAGGGGTTGAAATGCATGCGCTCTCTTAATTCATTTTTAGAGATTTGCACTTTTGGTTTCCAAGGTTTTTTAGTTATATGTGCCCTAGTTGTTATGCATATTATGTAGAATAAATTTTTGTGAGATCTTTACATATTTTATCTATTGATTATTTATTTGCTCCAAGGAGTTTTGGGTTTTCTTTGAGGGAAAATTTCCAACTTGTATTGCAACACCTTGATTGATTAGTGCCTTGTTGATTTTTGTGGAATTGCCAATTGTTCATGGTTTTGCCTTGAGGCATATTTGGTGTGTCCTACAAGAGCATCATCATTGTTGTCCTAAGGAAGTTTGCATGAATTCCTAAGGGATTCCAGTGTGTCTTGTGAAAGCACCATCATTCTTGACCTTGTGACTCTCTTAGGAATCCTATGGGATATCAAGCTTGGAGATTGTGTTCACCTTGTAGGGAGTATGTAGCATCTGAGGGTCTACCATAGTGGTGTCCTCTACCACTTTTCTTTTAGTAATGAATTAAATTGGTAAGCTTGGCCCCATGCATTGATGAGTGATTTTTGGTTTTGTTAACATTTAAATGTTTTTTTTTAGCATTTGATTTCAAGATTACATGTTTTGGTATAACTCATTCAACCCCTCACCCCACAACACCCCCCACCTCCTTGAAGTTCATCAATCAACAAATCAAAACAAACATCCATTGACATAAGAGAAGATCAATTGTCGATATCATATAACAATAACCAAAATTGACATGACATGCATCAATATCACAACATGCAACTAACCACATATCATACTTGACATTGTGCCCCTTATGTAATGTGTGCTCCAAATGCATGACACCTATCTACAAAGTCAAGTAAGGGCAAGGCATAATGCAAATAAAATAAAAGCATCACATATTAGTAAGTTATGGCATTTCAACAAAATTACAATTCCTTTCAATGGTATGGATGATATCTCTCATTGGTGGTTGCCTATTCATGATTTGCCTCTTGCTATTACAAGACCTCAATTAGCTTTTTATTGGTTCCAACAAGTTGTTATTTCCATATCCTCACTATGCTCACAAAATTAGTGGATGATTTTTTTTTTTATTTGGG
>MNCI01032899.1:264641-283386 GCA_015680685.1 Gnetum montanum | reverse complement strand
GGGGGGGGGGGGGGGGGGGGGGGGGGGGGGCGGGTGTTGGATCCCAAAAAATAAAAATATTAAAAAAATCAAATTTAGAGTACAAAAGTAGAGAAGAATAGAAGAAACTCCAAAATAGAAAAAAGGAAAGGTCCAATGGTTTTGGGGATGCATTTTCATGTTTTCATCCTTACAACCAATCCTAAAAAACCTTCTCTTTGAGGTAGGAAAAGGATTAGACCTTGCCCTCATTCAGAAGCACCCAAATGGATTTTCACTTCCTACTAAAGGCTTCCTATTAATAAAAAAGAAAACTACAAAGAGAAATATTTAGAAATTTAGCTAAAGCACCAGTTGCTAAATAATATCACCTTGAATTGACAATGGAAGAAAATTAGCTGGAGAATCTATATGAAAAACCACATTACATTGAAACTTCCAAATGGCATAAAGAATAAGCGAATGAAAGCAACATCAACTATGAAGTAGAAATTCTTGAAGTTGAGAAGTGTCACCAAATAAAACTCCGTCTAATCCTAGTTGAAAACTATGTAAATACTTGCTATACCAAGTCCAAGAGTTACGAGCAAGGGGACAAGTGAAAAAAAAAAACACAATGGGTGAAGTTATCTTCTATGTTGTAGATAGGACATCTTGGGTCATGAACACCCAAATGAAAGCACCGAATACCAATAGGCAAACCTTGATGAATCAAGTATCCAAAAAAATGTCTAAGTTTTGAAGGAGTAGTAGCATTCCATATCTTTTGAATTCGCTACTTCCATAATTGAGCACTATGATTAACCTTCCAAAAATAATTGAATCTTGGCCATATATTAGTATTAGAACTAATAAGAATATATACAATCTTGGACCGATATAGAAAGATATGATGGCCATTAATTCAAGAAAAATTAAGAAAACCATTATGAGAATCTTGAATAGCTACACTTCTATTCAAACTATCCAATTGATAAAAAAATGTAGAATTTTTAAAAACATTAAGGCCATAGAGAGTTTGACATTTAGATAAAGTCATATAATGATTATACATGTGAAGAAATAAAAGGAAGGAAATGTTAAGCTTGCACCGTGTACTACAAAGGCATGGATGCTTAATAATCCATGGTTCATTATTAATTGGTAGCCACCAAGGAGTAAGCTTATCAAGCATTTAGGTAGAAATAGTAATATTATTGAAGTTCCAAAAATCACAATTAAAACTCTAAGCCTTTTATTATACTTAGTGACAACTGAAAGTGATGTAGTAATGCCTTTTGAAAAAAAGATCCAATTAAAAAAATGAGTATCTCTCCAATAATCACTACCTCTAGGCTTAC
Source organism: Gnetum montanum (assembly GCA_015680685.1). NCBI lineage: Eukaryota > Viridiplantae > Streptophyta > Gnetopsida > Gnetales > Gnetaceae > Gnetum > Gnetum montanum. The sequence goes on along the minus strand of MNCI01032899.1, from coordinate 282,067 downwards.
CTATCTAAATGTGCTTCTGAAAAAAGACTTTGGAAGCTTCCTTACCTTCCTAAAGTTAAGCATTTGATGTGGTATATTCTTCAACAATGTCTTCCTATTAGTTGTCTTCTCATGTATTTGGATGTGCTAGAACCTAAATGTACCATACACAATTTAGCTGATGAGTTTATTCATTTATTTTATAATTGTATTTTTATCATGCATGTTTGAAATTGAGCCTCTCTTACTATTATTGATTTATTACTTAATTGGAAAGAAGCCCTTATTAGAGATGCTCCTCACCTTTTGAAGAAGTTGCATATATCTAGAAGTGCTTACATCCTTACATTTTGCATGCTATTTGGAAAAATAGATATGATATTTTTCACAACCATGCAACTATCCATAATCAATTTACAATGCTAAAAAAATAAATATTATTTAACTTGTTATTATTCAAGTCAAGTCTTGAGCTGATAGCACTTATTGAAGGTTAATAATCTGCTTCAACTAGTGGAATCTTGAACAAACCATGTTGTTGGAAACTTTCCTTAGCTCATGCTTAAGTATTGGTGTTACTCTATATTATTTCTTATGTATCTTTGTTTTGATCTTTTTCGTTGTTGACAATGAAGCCTTTAATAACAAGTGAAAACTCATGAGGACATTTCCAAATAAGGCCAAAGCCCAATCCTTTTCCTATGATAGAAGGAAGATTTTTTAGGATTGGTCGTAAGGATGAAAACTACAAGGGCATCTCAAAACTATTAGGCATCTTCTTTTCATTGTTGGGGGTGTTAAAATCCAAAATAATTTAAACATAGGTACATCCTAAGATTTACAGAAGCTTATAACTCAGTGCTACCTAGTAGAATCAAACTTGTAACCCAGGGTTACCAGGCCAAGACTCATATCACTAGGCTAACACCTCATTGTTAACTTTTCTTTTCATTGTTATTTTTGGAGATTCTTTGTTATTGAATGGATATTTTGTATCCCTTCTATGCTCTACTTTGATTTTTAACCTTAATTTACTTTTATTTTCAAACCCCAACCACACCCCCCTCCCCACTCTAGACCCAATCACATAACCATCTATTATAGGCAATAATCATACAACATAAACCAATCACATAAAGAATAATAGATATCATTACACGTACATACCACATCAACTTAATCATAACACACATACCAAAGACAAGTGCGCCACCTCATAAGTCATACCTTTTAACTTTAAATATTGAACCTAGCATTAGAACATTATAACTCAACATTATTCACTAAAATTGAATCCATGACGTGAAGTGTTAAAATCAAGAGTCTTACCACTAGGCTAACACCTCATTGTTCAGTAGAATAGAATTTTTCATATGAAGTATTTAGATTATATGATTATCCTAAGTGAACAAGACATTGCTTACTTGGTTAAACCATGTGGCTTGTGGTTTGTACGTTATAGGCTTAATTTCAAAGGGTATGTTCATTTGACACCATTATGGTTTATTTAAGTTCTATAAAAGTATTGTATTGGTTAATAATGAAGTGGTAGCCTAGTGGTATGAGTCTTAATTTGAAAGCTACCAAGTTAATGGTTCAATTTTAGTGGACAATGCTAAGTTATAAAGTTCTAATTGGACTATATATCTTGGGGTGTAACTACAACCCAAGATATATTTTGGGGTTCCAACACCCCCCTCCCCCTAACAAATATTTTTAGTTTTCAACAACATCCCTCCCTCTTCCATACCCTCTTCCCTCTAAATATTTAGTTGCAACTCAAAGTTCATTTCAAATTTTTAAAGATACTTCTACAAGGAGATAGAATCCAATTTCAATTTAGAATTGGGTACCAAATGGAAACCAATGATCAAACCAAACAAGTGAATCATATCCTTGAAAAAATCGTTAAAAGTTATGTTAAAAATCTCCAAAAATTAAGAAAATCACTTGTACCTAGTAGCATTTGAATACAACAACTATCAAATATCTATTTAATGGATATGTTTTCAAGTCATATATTGTCATAGTTACAAAATCTTACAACATAATTAAATTTAACCTTGTGAAAAGAATAGAAAAATAAAAAATTAACAAAAACTTTAGTAAATTTTAATCTTTCAAAGATAAATACAAAAGATATGCAAAGAATACTATATTAATGAGGGATTTCAACATAATAAGTTGTTGTTACTTAGTGTGAAATCTTGTCAAAGCTCATAATAAGTACTTTGAAACTTTTTTATATTTTTGTGGTTAATTCAAAGTTGTTAAAGATAAGTTCAATGAAAAAGACTTTAAAAATCCAAGCCATTTGCCAATTGGTTAACTCACATTACCTTACACTCGAATGTACTGGATTCAAAGCTTGGTACTAGCATGCTACACACATTAACTGAGAGGTGGTGTTATAGGCATATCATCTTAACCTTAAAAAAAGAAAAAGAAAAAGAAAAGACACAAAATCACTAAGATATGTGGTTTTCTAACTTGGGAAGTTTACATTAAAAATATAGTAGCTTACATATCTTTGGATGTATTCATTTAGAAGGGTGGTTTAAAGGATATCATAACTTTTATAGGGCTTCTTGTGCAATGTTAAATTTATTACAGTGATACCATAATTGAATCATAGGCCAATAAAAATATGGAATACTTTTAGGAATCCATGAACAATTCCATAGGGTCAACCAAAATGGAACTTATCGCAATGATGTTATTACTAATCCACATGTTAATAAAAATCTAAAATTTTCTCAATAACTCATAGGGTGTTGGTATAGCGATGGAAAAATTTGATGTTGAAAAACTGAAAAATTTTGTGTGGAATAGTTTAACTCCAAGATCCATGGGTCTTGGAAGGATTTGGAGCACCTTAAACGGTCTTGTCAATTGTTTAAGGATTTTAATAGTCTATTATGGATAGCAAGAAAATATGCATAAAATGTGCAAAGAAAATAAGGCCAAAACAACTACAAAAATTTATGTTAAATAATGTAAAAATATTGCAAACAAAATAAGTTTAGAGAGTATAGTTTAGCAGGCTTTAAAAGCCTACAAATACAAAGAATATATCTTGATATTGATGCAGGAGGCAAGCTATGTTCTATACCTGACTGCGCTTGTCTATCCACCAGATTTGCACTACAAAGGTTGTAAAAGGCCACAAAAATTTGCAATGATTCCTCTATTTTTTGTTGAAAATGGTCTCTCTTTTTACTAGAAAATACTATTCTTTGCATGTCGAGAAGATCTACCCAAAAAGTATTTTTTTTGCCCAAAAAGATCTTGAAAATTATGATGAATCTGATATAAATAGGCTTTCAATTTATTATTGCTACATCAATTACAATTCCACACGCCCATTAGAGCATTACATGATGTTTTGGGTCACAAGTGTAGCATATGGATCAATCACCCAAGTGCCACACGTTGCCCCACATGCTATCACAACATGTGAAACTAAGATGTGTGGCATGTGAGATAAAAAGATAATTTTTTGGAACATATAGAGCATTTTGGCCTCCACACGTTGGCATAAATGGGATTCATAGTGTGTGGGTTGCAAATTTCATTTTTGACATAAAAAAATGACCCAAAATTCTGCCAAAACAAAGCCATCGAATAGGATTTTTCATGGAAAAATAGGATAGTTTTTTCTACCTTTGAATCCCTACCAAATTATATTGTAGATTCTAGTTATTAGGCTTCTTGGTGGTGACATTAAATTTTTTGAGGTGTTTCATTAACCCCTATTTGTTGATGTTTTGAGGATTTACCCAAGAGATATCAACAAATAATGTGAAACATCACTGCGAGTTCATCACCAACACTTCCTCTATATACTTGATTTTGTAGTTATTGAATCATGCTAAGAAGTGCTTGCGATGGTGAAATAGGATCAACATGTGATGATAAGAATCAAGAGTAAGGTAATGGCTACATTGGCTATAAGAAAAGGGTCAAATGGGCTAACAAAGAGTTTCAAATTTGTTGACATCATGGTTATGGCATGGTGGTTAATGAGCAACGAGGTACCCCTACGCTCAACCATATGAATACAAGCGTTTCATGCACGATCCAGTCGAATTCCAAGGACTAAGTGCCTATGCACCTTTGTGGGAGAATAACTGGTTGGTTAATCATTGTCTTCCCAAACTTACTTGTATGTCATGGTTGTATGGTTAAGTAAGCTTAAGGCATATGATTTTTATGGCTTTTATGTGTTTTATATCCTGCGCTAGTAAGGAGGGGGAGAGAGATAACTAAGTAACTAATCTAATTTAACTACTCATCAACTAAGCTTTAATTACTCCTAACACTAGTATCCGTTCCCACTTGCTGTACACATCCTGAACTAGTGCAACGCTGCTGGGATTACCAAACGCTAATTGTCACTGGGTTACCAAGCGCCACACGCATGCTCGAAGTGGTCGTACTGAATGTATTTAACTAAGAGAGTTATAGGATGAGAGAGATCATTAATCAACTAGGAAAGCATTAAATAATAATTAATGCTAATTAATCTATTCTGTATGCTGCAAGGTTTATCATAAAGTTTGTCTTTATTGCCGTACACAAAGTGTGCTTAGGTACATAATGCTCGAATAAAGATCTGTTCACTCTATGACTCCTACTGCAGGCATGTAGAAATAGTTCTACTCTGGAGGGGAAAAATGGCAAGAGTTTGGCTAAGGGACTAACTGTCTAATGTGGAAACCAAGGGTGCTGCCTCTTATTTATAGGCAAGGAGGCAGGCCACGATATCGGGTATCCGACATCGCATGGTTGGATTCGATATCGTAGATGCGATATCGCGATTCATCATACTCCCATGACTGAATGAAAACTTGTCCTTGAGTTCCTTAAAAAATATTGGGAAGGTATGGAATTATTGACTGAATGACCATTGACAATGGAATAGGGTGATAGACTCAACGTGCCTGGTGAACATATCAACAATACAATTCATGATAGCATTAGTGTTCATGACCACAAAGGTGAAAACTATACATAAATGACATCTAGCCTTATTTGGTAGTTGGAAGAGAAGGAGAGAGAGAGAAAAAAATAAGGTATGTTGCTGCCAATGCGAAGATTGCGCCTTCTGTTATTCATCCATAGCAATGCCACTAATTTTGCTCCTTTCGTAAATGTTCCAGTTCCAGTCCATTCTGAGTGTTTCCTCTAGGTCCAGTCCATTGTTGTATAATTGCCATTTGCACACACAACACAGTCACAAATGAGCGAGGGTAGATCAATCATAATGCAGTTGATACCTTGCCTCGATGTAAAGTGCATTAGCTGAGTTGTGGTTATGGCAAATACTGATAATAGAGATTTGACACTGCTGACCACCTACGGTGTAGGGGTTAGGAAAAATTGAAAAATTTGTGCCAGGGCCCCCATGACTAAGAGCGAACCTCCAGCAACGATAAGATGGAAAAAGATAAGGAATAAGAAAGATGGAGAAACAGCAACAATGACAATGCCAATAAAATGGATGTCATGGATGGGGATGAAACAAAAAATTGTTGATTGTAGAAAATTTTTAAGGGAAAGAAGTTAACAAATGCACCAAAAAGGAATGTCAGTGAATCCTCCCCAAAGCAAGCTCATGTCGTTGATGCCCTGACAGCCCCACAAACCAAAGAGTCTATAGGTTCTAGGAATGTCATTTGGAAGCAAGAGTTAAAAACTTACCCATAAGAACATACCAAGGAAAAGCAATGCATCAACTAAGATATAGACTAATGATAAAATCGACAATGAGGTGAAAAATGGAAAAGAAAGGTGGAGAGGAGAGAATGGAATGGAAACCCAAGAACAAGGTTATGTAAAGTCCCTTGTGTGTGTTCTATGGTTAATGTGACCGAGTAGAACTCATTCCAAATCCAGGCTTAACAAACCACATTTAGTGACATCGCATCAACATATTTGACCAACCTATCCTCTTGAAGCAACAAGAATGCCTCTACAAAAAGTCACCACCATTCTGAGGAGAGCGAGATGGAGAATCAAGAAGTCAGAAAGGACCTTAGTTAGAGGGAACCTTCAAGCATGGGTAACATGTCTTTCTAGTGCCATAACCAATACATGTAGCCCAAGTTTATTATTGTGTCTAAGGGTTGTGCTTTGAATTATTACTTCTTCTTCTTTTTTGTGTTTTTTGCATGAGAACCACACCATGCAAAGACTTATTTTTATGCACTCAACTTCCAGAGATTTGATGAACGGTTAGAATGGCGGAAGACCCAATGAAAAAGCATCCAAGCACTCAAGAGAATAGCTAGCACAAATGCATAGAATCCCCTTGAAGTCATACCCTTTTCATTCTCTGAGTCTTTCCTTAGTCTGAGAAATACCCAGCCACCAATTTGTTAATAGTTTTATTAGAGAAAGAAACTATACAGTTCCAAGCCAAGGGAGACCATAGGATTTTATGGATGTATGAACAACATGGACTCATTACCTGTTCGATCAAAAGAACCATACCTTAATATCAACATCATACTTCAAAGGTAAAATCCAAACATTAGCAATCAATATGGTATTATTCATGCCACCATCATGAACACTTATTGGGTGACGAACAAAATAAAGTAATCACACAAAGAAATGGTAAAAATATGAACAATGGTGTAAAAAAAAATACTAAAGATTAAAGAAATGTGCAAAACAAAAATGTGTGAAACAACAACTTAGAAAGAACTAAGGGCCTTCAATGGTTAGCAGAGGTGGCCATCTCCCCCATGAATGAGTTGGAAGGAGGAGATCTGAAATAATGAGCAAGGTTGCCCACCTACAGAGGTAGCATATGTTCTGGTTGTTCTAAACTCATGGAAAGGTTTTGTTTGTTGCATGTTGACTAGTCTCTTATCTAGGCTCTCAGGTTTATATATGGTCATGGCCCCTGAAGGAAAAGTTGCATAGATAATGTAAGGTCCTTCCCACAGTGTTTGAAATTTGGTAAGTTGTGACACATGTGTGGGTTCTAGTAGAGAAACTTATCTCCTAGCTAATACTTAACTTTCCTAATTTTCAAGTCATGACGTTGCTGATTAAATGCCTTGTGCAACTCATTAGATGATAGGGCAGCTAGTTGGTTCTCATCTAGCAAGTTAAGAGTCATCAACCTTTGTTTTTGTGCCAGATCAAGGTCAAGGTTGAGGTCACATGGCGTGGCTAGTGTACGAAGCTCAGTTTGGATAAGGAACGTTAGAAGTTTTCATACACTAACTTGTAGGGAGAGTAGCCTATAGGGAGTTTCCATGTGGGGTGGTATGCCTAAAGAGCATCATTTAGTTTAGTGCTCTAGTCTCTCCTATACTTGCTAATGGTTTTGGTCAGTATATTAGTAATCTCCCTGTTGGTGACCTCAGCTTGACTGTTTGCTTAGGGGTGGTATGGTGTAGTCAATTTATGCTGAACCCCTAAGTGTTGCATTAACTTTTGAAAAGTTGCACTTGTGAAGTATGTACCATTGTCTAAGATAAGTGCACATGGCACACCAAACCTTTTGACAACTTGTTGTTGGACAAATCGTGCAGCTATAGATGATGTGCAATCTTTAACAGCAGCTGCTTTAGCCTATTTTGTTAAGTAGTCTATGACAACTATGATATAAGCTTTTTCATTGGACATTGGTGTAATGGGCCCCATGAAATCAATTCCCCAAATGTTGAAGGGTTCTAATGGTTGAATCCATTTTTGTGGACCCTGCAATCTAGTAGTCATTCCCCCATCATGTTGACAATGCTCACAAGATTGGACAAATTGATGGGTGTCCCAGAACAAGGTAGGCCAATAATATTCTGTAAGCNATCTGTGGAGAAACTATTTTTTTTCTTAAGGTCTAACTATTGTGGTGTTTGTTGGTTAAGGAGATAAGTAAGAATGCTATTGTACCAGTTTATCTCTGTGGGTGATTGGTTATTCACTACACCAACAAAGAGGAACTCATCAGAGAAATGATTGGAAATTGGATACTCATCCTCTTTGCTATCCTAGCGCAACTGAGATAAATGATTGGCAACTACATTCTTGGTGCCTTTACAATCAATCATCGTTAAATTGAACTCTAGTAGGATTACTAGCCATTGTATAATACAGGGGCTTACCATTGGCTTATTCACGAGGAACCAGATTGCACTATGATTTGTGTGTATGAATACTTTGTACCCCAATACATAGTGTCTAAATTTTTCTAGTGCAAACACTACAGCCATGGAAGGCCATTATGTTTCCAATTTTAGGCCTTAGCAGGCCATGGCATCACTAGTTTTAGGCCCTGGCAAGCCATTATGTTGCCAATTTTAGGCTTGGGGAGGCCATGGTATTGCTAATTTTAGGCCTTGGTCAACCATGGTATTGCTGGTTTTAGGCTTTCACGGGTCATGGCCATGCTTATCTAGCAAGTACCAGATAATCTCAAGAGAGCACATAAGAGTAAAATGAATAATGAAACATGATATAATGTTATGAAGGTAAATAGATGATCATTAACAAATGAAAGGATATGATGTCTGTTGTGGCTTTGTTGTTTGATCTATGATAGATCAAGGAACTTCTTTTGTATGATCTTATGTTCACTATTCTTCTCATTTGATACAACAATCAACAAGTGTTCTCGTTGATCATTTAATATATTACAGTTAAAGGTGTTGGTTTGGTTGTTATTGTTAGTGGCCCCAACTTATGTGTCGAGAGTTTCATCTTGAAATTCCACCTTCGATCCTCATTCAGCGTTAACATTGTTAACAAATGGTAAGCACATGCTATCCCCACAAATCACAATTTCACCACCCTCATATGGTAAGTGAATCTCCTGATGTATAGGAGATAAGACTGCTTGAAGCTTTGCTAACCATGGTCTTTCTAGGATTAAGTTCAAACCAATTGTTTCTCCAACCACTAGGAAATTGACAAATGTGGAAAATTATTCTTTGGCTATGAAGTCCAAGGAGATAGAGCCTCGAACTACTACCCTTGACCTATTGAATGACTTGAGCATAGAGGTAGAGGTTTCTTGAATGATTTTAGTTAAGCCTAGTCTCTCAACAATGGTAAATGGTACCACATTAGTTGTTGCCCTATCATCTACATGAAGATGATGAACGTTATACTTGCCAATACCTATAGCAATAAAGAAAGGAGCAAATAACACATCTCTATTTTGTAAGTCAATTTGTACTTCATTATCATGAAAGATGAGTTTGGATTGATGTTTTTTTTTTTCAAGTTAAGTTTTCTCAATGATAGAGTAAATGGATTCTCTACTAGTAGGCATGTCTCTACTCATGGGAGCAAAGGTCAACATTTGAGCTAGTGCATCTCTATGGGTAGGAGAATTCATAACTAGGTTATATAGGTTCTTTTGTTTTAGGGACTATTTAGCTTATTCCATTGTTGCAAGGAATTTCTTTTCTTTAGCATGTGATTTTTTAGCATTGGTGGTCTCAATTCCCTTCGTTCTTTCTATAATCTTTAGCTCATGTTTTAATGTATGTTATTTGGGCTCCTTGCTCATACCTTGATTATGATCCTCTCTTGATTACCTAGTTGACGCAGTTTATGCAACAAAGTTCATGGATAGAGCTATTCTTGATGTAGGCCTTAGTGGGTGGGTTAACTTACTTCTAAGCCTTTTGTTGTTGGCTACCTTTAGTGGTCTTAGTTGTTGGTTTGGCAACATGTTAGTTTTGTTGCTATTAGGGTGGAAATTTCTTATTAAGTGTTGAGTTATTGACCATAATGGATAAACATTGGTCACGGGTTATCACAGGTTTGCTTGTTGAAGGTAGAGGAAGTCAAATAACATATGGTTCCCTAGTTTTAGGAGGATTGATGTCTGGGTTGTGATGTTGATGCCACTGAAGGTGGAACACATATAAAATAAGGCTTCTTAGGGGCTAGAGGTGGTAGTATCCTAATGATGTAGGGGTTTTTAGGCTTTATGTTTTGAGGCTGAGTACTAGTTGGTAATACTTTGATGACAAATGATTCTTTAGGAGGACTAGACTATTTGATTGCTATGAATGAGGCTATGGTGGAAGAGTTATTATTGACATTTGGAGAGTTGGGCTCATTTAACATCAACTCATCATGATTGATCATCTTCTAGAGGTCATCTTTCAAGGCTATGTAAAAATTGGCATCATGACCAACTAGTTGGTGATAGTGACAAAATTTATGAAGCCTGAAATACTTCAGTAGTTTTGGATCATCTTTGGTTACTACCATTAGGTCCCTATCTATTTCACAAAGATGATCATGCCTCTTATGAGTTTCCTCAGATAGTTGCTTATATTAAATACAGTTGTTTTTAAGAAATTATTCTAGAAGCTTAGAGGGCTTCATAGGCAACTTTGCATACCTAGACTTGTGTTTGTGCTCAAAGTTCAATTTTGGTTGGTTGGGAGAATATGAAGTAGATGGTTGGGATGAGTTGGGAGATATGTTACATGGTTGTGATTTCTACCTTTCTACTTGTTTTGGCTCTTTTGTTACTATGGCAACAGTTGTTTGTGCTTGCTTAGTTTTCTCCCTATTCCTTCTTTTGTGTTGGTTTTTATAGGCCACCTAGGCTAGATAGGTGCTAGATTTAGAAACCTCCTTGATGTTCTTAGTTTGAAAAAATGCTTAGCTCAATGATTGGGGTTCTAAGTAATAAATCTTTGACTTAATGAAGTCATTAAATGCTTCATTGAAGATGACTAAGAGGTGGGTCTTAGATATGGGCTCAGGGATCTCATTGAGGGTTGCATTCCATCTCTGAATGAACTTGTTCACTAGTTCAAGTGGCCCTTGCCTCACTTTCATGAGTTATTCTAAGGTCATATTAGGCTTTAAGTTTTATTTGTAGTGGTTGACAAATTGGTTTATCAAGTCTTCAAGAAAGGATATAGAAACTCTAGGTAAGGTTTGGTATCGGTCCAAAGCCTTTCCTATCAAGGACAAAGGAAATATATGTAGTATTTTGTGAGGCCAAGTTTGTAATAGGAGGTACTTAGATTGGAAGGTGATAAGATATTCATTAGGGTCTCCTTCACCATTGCATTTGGTGAAGTTTGGGATAGGCATGTCCATGGGTAAGGTTATTTAATGAATGATAGGGTTGATGGGATCATCCTAGAAGAGTCCATGACCTTTACCATTTGAATGGTACTAACCTCAAGTTTTTACAGCTTCTCAGTAAGGTTCTAGATTAGGTGAAAGGCTTGATCTAGGGCTTTGGGAGCTCCTAAGGACTGCACTTGGGGTTGTTCAATGATTGGTGGTTGTGAAACAAGCAACAGTATAGACTGGAGGGGTCGTGTGATTACCGTTGTAGGAGGGTTAAACCTGGGAAATGATGTTGCATGGGAACATGTAAAATAAATGGGATCTTGGAGACAAATGAGTTATGTGATATGGGTGGAATTTGCATTCTAGAAGAAGGACAAGTTGAAACTATAAAAGGTTGAGGTATGGAGGAAACTATTGGTGGAGGTTAGGCACAATAATGAAAGGTGTCAAGGTAAATAGTAAGGTAAACAAGAAAATAGGTTTAAAGCTTGGGTTTGTAGAGATCATAGGAGGAGTTTGGTTTACTATTGATGTAGGAGGCATAGAGTTGAACATGATCACCTCTAGGATAAACCATTGGAAAAGGTTTCCTAATAATGTATCTAGCTTGTACTTAGCTCTAAATTCATCTTGATCCATTGAGTGAGTACCTAAACTAGCCTTTTTCCTCACTTCACTATCCTCATCTGCACTTACTAACTGTGCCAACAAGTGCATGTAAAATTTCGATAATTCAATATGATCATATGGGGAAGGGATGTATTTCTTCCCATATTTTTGAATCAACTCATAGTAACACTTGGAGTCGAACTCCTTGCATGGGATGTGAAAAATTACTTGGATTTTTACACATATGAAGTTATAATATTATTTGCCAATGTTTACTTGAATTGGACTAAGTCCTAACCACATATGAAATTGCCTATGCTCCACTACAATTGGATGCTTAGGGTTGTATATGAAAGTAGATTCTTAGTTTGTGGCCATGGAAACAATGTTGTGTGGTACAATAGTGGAAATAAAAGACATAAAACATATGAAACCAATTAATTGGACAAATACGGTAAATGTTCTCTAAGGTTTTTAATGTTTTAAACAAGCTCTAGCTTGTAGCATATAAGGCTATAACGTGTAAAGGTTGTAGCATGTGGAGCTATAACATATGAAACTGCAGCTTGTGAAGTTGTAGTGTATGAAATTGCAACTACAATTGAAATAATAATTTTAACTAGCATATAAAACTAAGAAAAAGTTAGAAAAGGTTTAGCGTGTGTAGAAACAAGAGTAGGGAAAACACTACAAATTGCAATGCAATAGTTGAAGATAAAATTTTAAATCATAAAATGTAGGGAATGGGATAGTGTTGTACACTGTAATTGCAAAAATTAATTTTTTGCAAGTATAATGATGAAAACCAACTACAATGTAAACATTGGGTTGTAAAACCCAAAATAATTTTTATTTTGTTAAATACATTATGCACAACATAAAAATAGGTGAAAAAAGTTTGTAGATAGGTTTTTTAAGCTAAGAAGTTAGATAGAGGTCCTCCTTCTACCACCAAAAACTACAATGATGGAAAAATTTGGTGTTGGAAAATGAAAAAAATTCTATGTAGAATAGTTTAACTCCAAGATCCATGGGTCTTGGAAGGATGTGGATTGTCTTAAATAGTCTTGTTGATCGCTTAAGGACTTTAATAGTTTGTACCAAGAATGGGAAAATATGCATAAAATTTGCAAAGAAAATAAGGCCAAAATAATTGCAAAAATTTGTATTAAATAATGTAAAAATGTTATAAATAAAATAAGTTTAGATAGTACAGATCAACAGGCTTTAAAATCTTGCAAATACAAGGAATATATCTTGATACTAATGCATGAGGCAAGTTGTGTTCTATACTTGACTATGCTTATTTGTCCACTTGATTTGCACAACAAAGGTTGTGAAAGGCTGCAAAAATCTACAATGATTCCTCTATTCTTTTGCTAAAATAGGTCTCTCTTTTTACTAGATAATGCTCTTTTTTGTGTTTTGAGAAGATCTACCCAAAAAGTCTTTTTTGCCCAAAAAGATCTTGAAAACTATTATGAATTTGGTATAAATAGGCTTTCAATTTGTTGCTGTTGCATTGATTACAATTCCATATGCTTATTAGAGCATTACATGATGTTTTGGATCATAAGTGCAACATATGAATCAATCACCCAAGAGCCATGTGTTGTTGCATACATTGCCACAACGTGTGAGACTAAGATGTACAACATGTGAGACAAAAAATCAACGTTTTGTAGCGTATAGAGCATTTTGGCCTCCACACACTAGCATAAATGGAATTTACAATGTGAGAACTACATATTTCATTTTTTACATTAAAAATTAACCCAAAATTATGACAAAACAAGGCCACAATGTAGGACTTTTGATGGGAAAATAAGATAATTATTTTAGCCTTTGAATCCATACCAAATTACATTGCAAATTTTGGTTCTAGTGGTCACATTAAATTTCTTGAGGTGTTTTAATTGGTACTAGAGTCCTAGTCATCTGGTGGTAACAATAAACTCATGGTATGCTTATGTCAAGGTTTTGATCATTTTGTTATTTGGATTTCTTGATGATGTTAAACTCCTAGTGATCCCATGATAGAGTGACACCTAGTCATCCTTCATTAATTAATGGTCTAAATGCACCTATGATAGACTCATGTTGTATGCTTTTTAACTAATGAATAGTCACAACATACTTGCAATTCATGAATTTGTTTTTCCTTAGTTGTGGTGGTGCCACACCAGTAATGCTCCAAGGTTACAATACCTTGTGTTTTAGTCTTAGGCTTTATAGTATCTTAAAATGGTCTATTTGCCAACATGTATTTAACATTTTTATGAATTTCTTACTTTTATCAAGGATATGAAATCCAAATATTGAAGTTATGATGAAAATTTTTTAATTTCAGTTAGTTGTAATTGGTTCATGCTAGGATAGCATTCAGGGTGTTGGACCATAAAAAATTTATATATTAAAAATAAAAATCCAGAGTACAAAAGCAGAAGTGTATTGTAGAGAGAAGAAACTTCAAATTCATAAAAAGAAAATGCCTAACTACATTGGAAATATCTTTTTAGATTTTCATCCTTACAACCCTCCAAGGACCCCACCTAGCAGGATGAGCACTATGACTCTGAGTGATGCTCCTTATAACCAATCCTAAAAAAGCTTCCCTTTGGAATAGAAATTAAACATTTCATGAAAAAATTAACATTAGGTGCAGGTACCTTGTTAATAAAATCAACATTTTAAAATATATTATCTTCATATCTTAACCAATGATTGTAAATGAATTATTAGTAATTAAAATATCTTAAACATGTTCATTCTTAAGAATTGGCATGTAATCGCCAATAGATAGACTTCTTCAATGATGAGACTTAATATGTCAGGTAGTTGAGTCATTGATACATAATGAAGCATCATTTTTTCAAGTGTATCAGTCAGTTGAGATATTGTAGATGCTATATCATAGATGCTACATCGTAGAAGCTATATCGCATTTGCTACATCATAGACGCTATATCACATATGCTATATCGTAGATGCTATATCACATTTGCTATAAATTAGCTACATTGACGCATTCTCATCAACATAGCCAAATGCATTAATGCATCCTCATCGACACAATGCTTGTATTTGCCTATAAATATGTGAGCACTTGCTACGTATTTGGCACCATTTGGTGAATAGTCTAGCTTAACTCTTGTAGTGTTATCTTATAATCTTAGTAAGCAGTTAGTGAGTGCCTGCAGTACAGATTTGAGTTAGTTGTATAATGTATTATTTAAGTGGTATTGTACTTGGATATGTTCCATGAATGACAATAAGATTGAGATTGATTCCTATTCATTACAACAATTTGACTTAGAATAGATTTAATTTTAGTGCAATTTACTTTCTATGTACTTAGTTAATATTTACATTTTCATGCACGTTAATCAATCAATGGAATGAACTTGACTAGTTTTAAGTGTAAACATGTATTTGCTTGGTAATCTAAGTAATGTTATTGCTTAGTTCACCTAGTAGCATAACACATGGTAATCCTAGTAGTGGATACATGAGTTCAGAAAGTGTATGACAAGTTAGAAATGGAGACTCATCATCCTTAAGATAGTTTAGGATTTAATTTTATTGTTAATTAGATTAAATAATTAATTTCTATATTATTATTTAGTTAGTTTAAGGGTTGCATAACATCAATAATCATATGCCTCACTTTCGACTAAACCATATGTGATATAACTACCACTAGTCCAAGTGATAAGACATCGACCTACAATCAATGCTTATCAATCTAGATACCACACTAGTACCATCCATAGAATTTGATCGGATTACACATGACTTAATGTTTTTTATCATATGCTTGGGTGTAGGAGATACTCGCTGCTCATCACTTAATGTTTTTTATCATGAGGAACCATTTGAATCAACAATAAGATTATGTAAAACTTGAGGAACATATATTTGTTTCCTCTTAGTCATTGAAGAGTTTTTTGAAATTCATTTCATTGAAACCTTTGTTGAAGATACATTTTTTATTGAATAACATTAAAACAAAGGGGTGGGCTAACTTTGAAATGTTAGTAGAAGAAATCATCATAGGATTTGTAGCATTTGTAGAAAAACCTTATTAGGACCTATAACATTTGTAGAAGAAACTTTAGTAGTATTTATAGCAGGTTGTTGCTGATGTGCTTGCATTACCTTCTTTTGTAGCATAAAAGAATATGAATCAAACATGTGATCTTCTTGATGACAATAGTGATATGACTTTGGAAGATTATAATAAATGACATTTTGCAAATAATCAAATTTGCTAGCATGCAGTAGAATTTCTTGCTTAAGCGAATCAAGATCCACGTTAATCATATATTGAATTTCGTGAAAACCACTAGCTATAGTGGGGGTTTCAGAATGCTTGATTGGCCTAATGTGAGGGATAATATCCCTTTCAAATTTGTTACAAATTAATTGAAGATTTGAGAATTCAACAAAACAAGAAATCTTTCAAAATTTAGGAGATGTTGGATTAAAAGAAGGATTTCATTTTTGAATAATTAATAAAACATGATGATGATTGAAAACACTGATATTAAGGGCCTTAGAAACCATTGTCAAATTAATAAATTTTACCAACACAAATGAGTTTGACAAATAATGAGCATGGATAACATCCAAACCTTGATCTTTCCAAACCAAATTTAAATGATTTGAAAAAATTGATGAACAAGGTAAATAACCCAAAATTTTCATGAAAACATACCTTTTAGAAATTTCCTAAGTAATAAATTCATATAAATTATTAGGAAATTGTAGAATGATAAATAAGTAGTGGTTCTACTTAAAGAATCACTTACTAAATTTGGCAGTATTGCACATGATATCAATGCTAAGCCCATTGCTGCCTCAGATCAATGCTTAAACCCCTGTAGCTGAAATTGTCACCACTAAGATAGCATTGAGATCATTATGAGGGTTCTTTTATATAAAATTTTATTCAATGAGGCAATAATCCTTTAGTAGTATTAAGGTTACATTCATAGAAAAGTTCTTTAATTGCATGGTAATTTCTATAAATTTTAAAGTGGAAATAGATGTAATTATCAAGACAACTATGGTTGTAATTATGAGATGATGTAGGATGGTCTCTATCATCACAATTATAATAATGAGGTGCTAGGCTAGTAGTAAGATACTTGATTTAGAAGCTCTAGGTCATGGGCTCAATTCTAGTAAGATACTTGAGTTATATAAAGTTCTAATTAGAGTATCTATCTTGGGATATACCTATGTTTTACTTATTTTAGGTTCCAACACACCCCTCTATTATTATAATTATGTTATATTTTCTATCATGTTATCTAATTATGTTTGATGTTTTGTGTATATTCGAATATACTATTATTGATGATGGATCCATTATGGCTATTGTTTTGTAACTAGTTGACTACTGGAAATTCTAAATAACACTAGATCATCCTTCCCAAGTTGTATAAGCTGAGGTTCTTGCCTTAGGCCCCTATTATAACAAATGTTAAGTTTTAGTGTGTTTACAACAAGCTTAACATTGATAAAACTTTGTTATGTTAACATTTATTATGAGTCAATTCTTTTGGATTTCAACATACTATTTTGTGTGTTGTTATATTTTATACGCTAACATGCTTATGTAGAACATGTACCCATGTGTTGTAGTTCTAGCTTTATAGTTATATTTATGAGTCAATGAGGAGGTGTTATGATTTATTCCTACTTAATTATAATGGTCTAACTCTTTTTATATGTGAAGTGAGCTAGAGTTGTTATTGAAGATTATC
>MNCI01032899.1:221666-256959 GCA_015680685.1 Gnetum montanum | reverse complement strand
CATGACTGCCCAGCGTGACCTGCAAAAACTGTGTAGTCTGGCTTGAAATTTGAACTCCTGAATGCTGAGACTTGGAGTGGACATCAGTGGCTCTTGAGGATGGCTTGCACCCTTAGATTTGGATCACTTTTTATTTGATTTTGAAACTGTTGAAGCTGCTCACGTTGAGGGCAAGCTAGCTTGACAGTGTGATCAAGCTGGACTTGAGTTTCATGCCTTAGTCAAATTTTTCCTTCTGAATGCTTGAAAGGGTTTGAGTCATTTTCAATTTAAAGTGCTAGGCTGAAATTAGTGGTGTTTCATTAGGCTTTGTGTGTATTTCAGAAATTTGAATGAAGCCTTTGAAAAAAGATAAATACCCACTTCCTAGAATTGATGAGATGTTGATTAAAGTGTCAGGTTGTCAAGTATATTCTTTCCTAGATGGCTTTTTAGGCTATAATCAGATCATGGTAAATAAGGGTGATAGATATAAAACAACATTTATCATCAAATGGAGAACTTTCTCTTACTAAAAAATGCCATTTGGATTGTCAAATGCTAGAGCTAGTTTTCAAAAAGTAATGAATTTATCCTTTAAAGGTTTGATAAAGGAATTTGTTGTTGTTTATTTAGATGATATTACCATCTTTTCAAAAAGGAAGGAAGATCATATTGGTTATCTTCAACAAGGTTTTGACAGATGTCATGAGTATGATATTTTATTAAATCCTAAGAAATGTATCTTTGGAGTTAAATTTGGATGTTTACTAGGTCATGTAATCTGTCAAGAAGGAATTGCTATAGATAACCCTTCAATTCAAGTAGTATAGAATATCGAGCATCCTACAAGTAATAAGTCTCTTAGATCTTTCTTTAGAAAGATAAATTTCGTTAAGAAATTTATCCTTGGATTCATTGAAATTATGAAACCTTTGATGCATATGCTAAAGAAAAATGTCCGAGTAGAGAAAACATCAGAATGAGAGGGAGCCTTAGTGGAAATTAAAAAAGACATTCAAGAAGCTCCATAGTTGGTAAGGTCGAAATTGAAAGAAGACTTTTGGTTATATTCTTTTGGTTCAAATGATTTAGTTGCTATCATTTTAACTCAAAAAGATAAAAGTCAAGATGAACCAATTGGATTTTTTGGGTATTAACTGAAAGGTTTAGAGCTAAATTATTCAGACTGAAAAAAATAGGCATTCATGATTATTAAGGCACTTCAACATTTCAAATATTACTTTGAAAGCTCATTAGTTCATATTATGTTAATAGAGCCTATAGTTAAACAATTGTTAGCCCAAAATGAAATTGAATTGAAGAAAGAAAAGTGGCTTATAAAACTTCAACGTTTCAGGTTTTCATTGGAAATATGCAAAACCATTAAAGGAATGGGATTAGCCAAGTTAATGGCTAGAGAAGATGAAGTATGTGTGCTTAAAACTCATGAGGGAAATTAGTATGGTGAGATTCTAGAATTCCATGACACATGAAAAGTTCCAAAATAATTAACTGCAAGTCAAAAAATAGCTTTCTTCAAAAAGGTAAATAAATTTGTAGTTAAAAATGGAATGTTATATAGAAAGGATTTTAGGGGGTTCTTGTTGGGATGTGTTCAAAATGATCAAATTGGTCATATCTTAGAACAATTTCATGATCACTCTAATTTGTTCTATAATCTCCTAAGTCTACTATGCAACATATACTCTGCTATGGTTTTTATTGGGCTAGTATGTATCAAGATATTAGTTTGAAAATTCAAAGATGTTAGAAATATTAAATTCATGGATCAAAGATAAAAAAGGCTAGAGCTCATTTAAAACTGACAATTGTGGATAGACCATTTTAGCAATGGGGTTTAGATGTTATCGATACAATTACTTGTTCAAGAGCAGGACATAAGTTTATTCTCATAGCTACCAATTACTTTACCAAATGGTTGAAGCAAGGGCTCTAAGAAAAAGTTTAACATCAGATGTGATTAAGTTCTAGGAAGAGTAGATTCTAAGTCATTTTGACCTACCTAAAGTGTGGTATTTGATAATGGACCAGCTTTTCAATTTGAAAAATTTATAACATGGGCATTAGAAAAATCCATCTTTCTATTTTCTTCTTCAAATTACTATCCTCAAGGAAATGGTTTACCTGAATCTACAAATAAAAAGCTTATTTGCTACATTAAGAAATCGATGGATGGAAATCTAGGAAATTGGATTAATTATTTGCAATCCACATTTTGGACTAATTGTATTATATTTAAGAAGGCTATTGGAATGTGAGCTTATAACTTAGTCTATGATTTGTTGGCTAAAATTACAAACAAGATTATAAATCAACCTCAAATTTTGTGTAAAATTATAGTGAGAAAACCAATAAAGATAGAAGTTTCATGACTTTGCTCATCAAAAAAGAAGCTAAAATGGATAGAGCTAATGATAATTTATTAAAGAATGCTTCTCAAGTGAAAAGTGGTTTGATGGAAAGGCTTTGAAGAGAACTTTTAAAGTCGATGATCTTATATTGTTATGGAATATGAAGAATCCAAATAAGTTTTCAACAATATGGGTTGGTCCATTTCAAATGAAGAAGCAATTATTAGAAGATACTTACAGATTATCAACGCTAGATGGGATAGAGTTACAGTTTTCGTATAATGTTTTGCATATAAAACATTATTTTGGATAACTACCCACAACTTAAATCTATATAAATTAATAATTATGTGTATATAGTAATAGATATATGTATATGTAACTATAATAATATTAAGTATACATAGTAGTAAGTAATAAACTTTTTTTTATGATTAGTAGTAACATAAATAATGAATAATATATAACCATAACATATATATCTTATATGTATGCTTAAGTAAGTCTATATAATATTATAAACATGTATGCGTTAGAGCATTAGTTTTAAAAAATCTTTAATATAAAGTATTAGCTTATAAAAATTAATTTAGATTATTTCAAGTAATCATTACTTGTAAGTGGGAGTGATGGTTAGATAACTACATAGTGGTGATTTAATTTCAACAACCAAATAGTGGAATTTAAATTAGATAATCGTATAATGATGGAAATTAAATAAGTTTTGGCTAAGTGGCAAAGTTGGTTAGTAAAATTGGTGGGAATTTCAAATTTACCTCACTATATAAGGAGATGTTTATTACCTTGAAATGCATCATTTCTCAATTCAAGGCTTAAGAAGAAAAAGCAAGGTAAGTGTTAAAGTGTGAGGTAGAAAGATGGTTCTTGGAGATAGGGCAATGAAAATGTCTTTTATTACATATGTTATGGGATGGTATCCAGAGCATGTCTTAAGAGCCTATTGTAAGGCAATTGCTCATGAGCATCTAGTGAAAGCCCTTTCTTACTTTGGCTTTTAGATGAGTTCAGATTTCTCATTGGTGGATTTTTTATACATTCCAATGTTTGGTGTAGCTTTCATGAATGCACCACCCAAGCCGAATATCAAGGAGAGTATAGTAAAGATGATTCTTGGGGAGAGGCTTTTATATCTCAAGACACTGAAGCAACTAGTTGGGAAGAATCTCAAAAACCAGTAGTCAAGGAGGTGGATGCAAAGGAAACAAAGATAGTTATTGAAAACAAAAGTGAAGATGAACTTGAGGCTTCAACTAGGTAAGAAGAGGAACTAAGATTACATATGAAAGGGTGCATGATATGAGAATCCCTAAAAAGTTACTCAAACTATTTTTTTTTCCACCCACAGAATAGTTTGTATAATATTGAATTTGTATAGTTTCCTATGTTTTATTAGAAATGAGATTTTTATTTCATAAAACCTTAAGTTTGGTGAAAGTTTTCCTCAAAAAAGATTTCTATGTTTGTAGAAATGTTCAATAATGTTCCTTTTGGGTGATGATTTAGTTGATGTGCATTGATGGATTACTTAAACATCTTAACTTCTCAAGAATTTTAAGAAAGGGGGAAAAGAAATGTTGTCACGTTTATGCCATTTTATGGAGTAGCAATTAATAAAAAATATATATAGATAAAGTCCCATAAGAGGCATTGCAATATGCACAAAAGGAGTGAAACATTATTTGTGATTATATTTGTGAGATAATATGATGATAAATGTAAGTGGAAAATGCTTGCAACGTAGATGTTATGATTTGATACTGGCAAAATAAGTGGAAACAAAGGGCATTGAAGAAGCAATGGTTGATACTAGTTAAATAGCAAAAATCTAAGGATAATTCCTCTTGATCAAAGAAAATAATTTATATGGTAAAATCCATGAGAATTTGTTGGTGTACTATTTTAGAGGTTAATAGTGATTTAATGGCCTATAGCATTTGCATCTTTACGTGCTGAGTAACTAGAAGTTTTGAAATAAATTAGGGTACACAATAATCTAGTGTTTACCTCTATCAATTTCATAATTAAGCTAGCACATCATGATTTTGTTCCAAATTCAATCATTGAAACTATTGTTCCTACTAATGGTCAAAATAATGTATAGTATTGAGGCAGAGATTAATCAAATATGTTTCAACAATAAAAATAGCAAAAAGAGTAGAGAAAAAGTTTCAGAAATGCTCATTGGTAGTTTCATCAAAATTGAATGATGCTATGTGTTGGAAAAATTCTAGTAATATTTTGCAAAGAGAAACATAGAAAAGGGCAAAAGGACAATCCTAACGGCATCATTGTGGAGGCCCTACCTCATGGACATGTCGTAAGCAAGAAGAAAAGAACTCAACTGAGATGTGAGATTCTTCAACTGTAACTTGCCTTTGCACCATTCAACACCTAATGGTAAATTTGAATGTGTATGCATTTGATGGAGAAGACTCATGTGGTGACAAGTACGATGGACATAATTGCAGTAACTACAACGAAACTAAAAACCTTTTGAGTGCCACGATCCATCATAATAATGGTTGTTTCTGATGCCCTAGCCATCACACTAGCATTTTCGTCGGCACTCTTCCTCTTTTGTGGAGTTCAGGAAACATCAAAGATAAGGGTTCTTACAAAACTAGAGCCTTAGGCCACATTTTCTTGGGCAACACGCCTTCGATGGTTTCAACTAGAATACCGAGCCATATCTGGAGAGATCCATCAACAATGATGAGTAGTAGAGGTTACATGTAAAAGAAATGAATGGCTGGTGTTAACAGCATAGTAGATCATGAAGCACAGGAAGGGTATTTGTTGATGAGGACAACATAATAGTTCAAGTGTACACACAAAAAATCAACTCCTGTAGCAAGCCAACTTCACAAAAAAAGAAAAGAAAAGATGGAATATGCAACAAAAATTTTAAAATGTAAGTGACACTCATTAGGAACGTGGCATAAGTCAAATGTTATTATTTTCAAAAGGGGGTTTCCTTTATCATCAGCCAAACTATAATATTAATATAATCATGAAGGTATAATATGAAATTTAAAAATAATTTACAACTAAATGAATATAAAGGAAAAAAAAGATTATTGGGCAAGTCAGTTGCAAAATATAGCTTATATTTCTTATGTTATCATAACTTTTTCCTAGATATTTGTAACACCCTTAACCCCTCCTGATTATTGTAACTATCCTAAGGTCACTATAAAAGGATCCTCAAAGGTAGAAGGAAAAGGTGCAGGAGCTGGGGGGGNGGGGTGCACAACGGGGGAGAAGATTATTTGTAAGATGGCTTGCTAAAGACATTAACTCAAATACTTTGTTTTAATCGTATGAGTTCATTCTTTTCCATTTTGTTTTAGTTACTTAGCTAATGGTTAGATAGTATCGTGCTTGGCATTTAATCTTGGGCTTTATTGTATGTTGCTGTTATAGCTTTGTTTTTATGTAATATTAGACTCCTATTAAGATTTGCCATAGAAGAGCTTATTTTTTTCAAAAGCTTGAAGAGCAATTTAATAGTAATGTCTTAGTAAAATTGTCTGTTTTGAGCATAGAGAACCTAGTAAAATCTTTGGTATTTTGAGATGAGTGAAATAGCTTCATTTTTTTAAAGTGTATTACTTTGGTATTTTAATCCTGAAATTGTTAAAATTTTGGAAGGCTTTGTTGAATGCAATCTTTGACAACTATTAACTAGCCAAAATAGAAACTCATACTTTGTTGTTTATGTAACAATTTTTGGTAGTATAATAAGATTGTCTTCATGAGATTACTTGTTGAGCTCAGAGGGTTTGGAAAATTCATAGTTATTGAATTAGGAATAGCTTTATTACAAAGTGTTTCCTCATGTTAATTTATCTTGCTTAAATATTTGAGATTTCATGCAAATCTACTTTCTTTTCTTTCTCTTTCTAAGTCCATTGATTCTTGCTCTATTTCTAATTTTCTTGTGGAACTTTTTCTCTGGGGGAATTTCGGAGTAGATTGGTAGAATTATGCTCAAACATTTTTGAAAAATTTTATCTGTTACAAGTAACGTACTATAGGGACCATATAGACTAAGTGATTGAACAAAATAGGAATCTTCAAGAACTCACAGTGTTTGCCAGAGTTAGCTGAATTTCTTTTGTGATAACTAATTACAATTTCATACAAAACCTAATCATTTCAACATTCACAACAACAAACTCATACTTATGTTTGGTACATTTTATAAATACTGAGTTTATTTGAAGGTATTTAGACCTTGATGTTGTTAAAGACCAGCAAGCACTAAAACCTTGTTTGGAGACGTTGGTGATCTAGTTCCAAATGGGGGTTCAATGCATTGCGCTAAGAAAATTCTAGTATTAACTATTGCATTTTATTTTACTTTTCAAATGCATGTTTGTGAATAATTCTCTTATAAGATAATCTTGTTAGTCTAGTATATTCATTGAAATATCCTTTTGATGAGTTGTGAGCAATCTCTACGTCGAACCATACGAATCATTAGCATTCACTACACGATTTGGTCAAATACTAGATACTTTAGCTCTCTAAGTATACTAGGTCTAGGTAGTGAATCTAATGGATCTGATCATTGTCTTCTCAGTTTCACTTGTGAATTGCAAAGGTATGGTTAAGTGTAACTGAGGTATATGATTGTTATCATTTTATGTTTTTCATTTAATTTGCCTAAGTGTCGAAAATAAAGTAATTAAATGTTTAATTAATCTATAACTAACTAATGCTTAGCTAATCCTAACATAAGCATCCGTTCCCACTTTCCATACACATCTTGAACACATTGCAACGTTATTGGGTTTCCAAGTGTAAGTGCTACTGGGATTACCAAGCATTAACATATGCTCGAAGTGGTCATATTCATGTGTGTTAATTAATTGCTTAAATGCATTAAAGTAAATTGCATGAATAATAAATGCATGAAGTAAACATGAAGCTACGTTCAAGTGTTATAAGGTTTATTAAGAGAGCTTGTTTTATTGTCATTCACATTAAGGTGCTCAACTACATCAGTGCTTGAATAGAGATCTGTATACTTCTAAACTCCTATTGCGGGTACTTGGAAAATATTCTAACTTTGGGAAGATAAAATTGCAAGAGTTTGGTTGGCAACTAATTATCAAATGCCATAAATGTGATTGGTGTGTGCATTTATATAGGCGACACAAGATACTACATCAATGCATACATGTGGACACAGCAAACCACACATTGATGCAATTACGTCTATGGGATCAGGTTGACATAGTCAATCCATGATAGCTCATCATACCTCCATGACTAAATGAAAACTTGTTGTCAAGTGAACAAAAAGAGGAACAAGTTTCTTACAAAATTTTGGAAACGTATGGGACTATTAACTAATTGACTTACATAAAAACTAACTTAAATTGATGCTAAGTGCTCAAGTGTATAGATTTACAATTTTTATAAAAAGTGGTATTTAGGACAACAAAATTGAACACCATTACAAAAACTAACAACAAAACTCTTCTGATGGCTTGAAGAAAAGGAAAAAAATCAAATGGACCTTGGTCATGAAGGTTTTTGAGGTGCTGAAGGGCCTTCTCCTTCCTTTGGTGCACACGATAGTTGTGGTTGAGACTACAGTTGTGGCTATTTGGCTATAGCTACTACTATTGGTGGAAGATGGAAAGCATCCAACAATGCTTTCATCTTCTCCTTCTTACTCCAGGGATCATACATTGTTCACACAACATCACCAATATGGGTTGGTATGGGAATATCCCACAGATAAGGCATTGTAGGGAATAGATCCTTCATGTTGACAAACTAAGCTGTGAATTGCTTATGTTCAACATCGAACACCCTAACAACATTCTACAGTTCCTAGTAATTCATAATATAGGCTAGGTTCTCAGCTATTGACCAGTGAAGCGTCCTCTAAGAACATCACATTCAGCATTTGCTGTTTCAAGTTTCTGCTTCATCTCCTTATGATGCTTGAACTCAGCCTTGTGCAACTAGTACAAGTTGGCCACCTATTTCTTCAATTTTGACCTTGGCCATTTGGTAGTTAGCATTGCCAAGTTTGTGTATTGGAGGTTGGCAAGCTCTATGTATTCTGTCATCTCCTTGATTTGCAGCTCCATGAGGTAGATCTCTCCTTTGTTGTATGCATTCAGTCCATTAAAGATGGGTTGCCACATGTCACCTCCTTGTTGGAGCTTCTGGAAGGCCTCATTTACCTTTGCCTTTATTAGTTTGATTAATTTTTTTCTGTAGGCAAACCTAGTCCTTGTAATTATTATTGATGCTTTTACATTTGAGGGCCTCATTCTTCTAGGTGGTGATTTTGATTGTAGACTTTTAGTGAAGGACATGGACCTCCTTCATCAAGAGATTATGATTTTCTACTATCAACCTCCTCAGATCCATTATTACCTTGGCAAGCTGCTCTTGCTATTGTCTCATGTATTGAACCATTTGTTCTTTTTGAAGGTTAACATTGTGCAGGTAATGATTATTCTTAGTTAGAATGGCATTCTCCAAGAGAACCCTTGACAAGTCCTTCTGAATGTTATAGATAGTGGCATCTGTTAAGGCCTGGTCAAAGATTGTTAACTCCTTGGCATACTTAACCTATTGAAGTTTGGTTTGAAGTTGCTGAAAAGCTTCATCTCTAGATAGAGCTTAGTTGAGTATAGTGGGATTAGTGAGGAGGGCTCTTAACTTTGTAACTTCAATAGACAAGCATTGATTTTTAGATGTGGCTACTTCAAGTTGCCCATTAGCAATGAGGCACTTGCCCTTAGCCTTTAACATCATCGACTGGATTTTAGAAATATCATTTGGAAGGTCAAAGATCCCTAAAATTGGTTATTGGATTCTATCTAGTCATTCTAGTAACTCATCATACTGGATTATGCTGAATCTCCCACTTGTAGCTCTTGTGGATGTTTGTAGATCTATGAGTATAGTAGTATTTAGTATAAACATTGAAGAAACATTGAGGGCTTCACCCACTCTGTTAACCACCACCTTGACCAATGTTTCTTGCCCTTGGTGCTACATCACTAGGACAGTTGCCTCATCACATTCTTCCAAGAACATCGAGAAGGTAGTGACATTTCCAGGGATTTCTGGAAATTGCTGCTATCTTGGAATGGACAATGTTATCTCTCAGGCACTAGGATTCCAGCGTGTGGATGCCTGCATTCTTTTTGCAGAAAATGTTGGCACCATGTCCTACACCTAGTTGATGGTATGATTTACCTCATTCAGATGGCCTAGGGTTGGTCGGTAGATAGATGGATCACCACTCAGTCTAGCTTGTTGCTACTGCAAGAGTTTCTTATGGAGTTTCTACATGCACTCCATGGCAACACGAGCCTTCATGTTGTCTCATGAGTGGGTGATGGTGGTGGCTGCTCCTTTTTTTTCATCATGGTAGGGACCTTATCTTTTATCATCTCTACCTAAGAGGTGGCAAGAGCATGTCTAAGTGTGTTAATGGAATAGCGGGCTATTCCTCCCCTTTTACATAATTTTTGGATTAGGCATAGAAAGGGGAGTGCCTTCCTCCCATGCTCATTTTCCTTAAATTGCTTTTCTATCTTGAGATAGATCAATTGTGGGAGGTTAACTAGGAATTTTTTGCTCAAAGCTGCACATGCATGGGTAGACAAGACTGTCACCTTGCTTGGCCTCACTGTTGGATTGAGGTGGTAGGCCACTACCTTGAAGTAAGCACATTTTATCGTTGTGAGTGCATCATATTCTTTGCGGTACACCTCATCAATAGACCCACTTCTTTTTCACCTTTGGGTTCCCTTGTGTTGAGATCTTTGCCAGATTTGTCTCCATTTCAGGTAATCTAAGGGCTTGAGGGATGGCCTCCACCAAGTAGGACACACTGATTTCCTTGATCTTCATAGTGGCATTGAGCTACCTATTTTTCCAGAAGAGATATGTCTCTCACATGTATTACTTTCCACTAGAAGTGAAGATGGGCCACATGAGAGAGCTTTGCAAGTAGGTTTTGACATCTTCTATGGCAAAGTGCAAGAAGGTTCCAAAGTTTAGCTCT
Organism: Gnetum montanum; assembly: GCA_015680685.1. NCBI lineage: Eukaryota > Viridiplantae > Streptophyta > Gnetopsida > Gnetales > Gnetaceae > Gnetum > Gnetum montanum. The sequence goes on along the minus strand of MNCI01032899.1, from coordinate 246,537 downwards.
TGGAGAATCAAACATTGAATTTCCTTAGATTGGACTTGCCTAAGGTAGGCATCCGTCAAAGTGACCTCAAGGTTTGGCCTTGGTCCTAGTGCCTCTGGTGGAATTACTTCATTTTAGCTTGGGAAATTTGATAGGAAAATTCCACTTAGGGCTCCTCTTGAAGAGGTCATGTTGCATAAGTTTTAGCTGCTTGCTCCTAGGGTTGTTCTTGCTATTGGCCCCTTCCAATTCTAGGCCATTTATTCCTTAGTTGAAATAATCCTCCTTCCTACAGATGCTTAGGTCTTGGTGCCATCTATAATTACAACATGATCAAGGATTAGCATTTGATGTGTAACTTTAGAATACTTGTGTACCTTATCTCTTTAAATTAGTTACACTTGGCTAAGTTGTGATCATGGCTGGTTTGATTATTTTAATATTATTTCACTTTAGTATATACTAGAGTTTGTTGGAAAGGTTTAACTATCATAAATTAGTGATTTTGATATTATTTTATTAGTTAAGCTTTATGGTAGTTAGAAAAAATTTGAAATTTTTTTTGTCAAAACCTAAGATTTGAGGCCCCATGATGTAGAGCTCACACTTGGTAGTTGTAGGATTGAAGAATAAGATTAATCGGACAAGCAGTGAAAGTTACGGGCTTTGGAAGGTTCTAGGCTTTGAAAACTACAAAATCTCCTTTTTTGTTTGAGAGCAAATGACAAAAAATTCACAAAGTGTTGTGCTATTTATAGGATTTTTGCATTGCATTGATGGGATCCTATTGATGCTGCTAAAAGATAGAGTTTTTCATCATCAAAAAAAGAGTGAAAAAACAAAGATTTTTCACATAAAATTAAAGTTCTTAGGGAGCCATAAGAGTTGAGAACATGATGAAGTGCTTGTAGAGTGATAGGTAATTCATAAAAGAGAAGATTTAATAGGAGAATGATTGGAGAAATGCCATAGAGTGCATAACTAGACATAATTGATGTGGAATGCAAAAGGTTTTGAAAGCAACCATGCCTAAAGGATGTGGAACTTAACTAGCCCAACCAAGGGGTATGCAAGTGGGTTCTCCTCATATTAGGATCATGCCTTTGTATGCCCTTAAACCAAGGAGTCTATGGGCCCCATGGATGACTAATGATTGTAGTTAGTTAAGGATCAAATCCCCAATGAAACTATTTGGGAACTTTGACCCATCAAACTAAGACATCAAATGAGACATGAGAAGAGGCAGTGAGGTGAGATATGGAAAGCATAGGTAGATGAGGTAGAGTGTGAAATGGAGTCTCGTATTGTGGTCACATGAAGTTCCTTGTGGATTTTTATGGTTAATATGATCCGATAATATCCATCCTTAGTCCAAATTAAAACCAATCATGTTCAATGACTTTGCATTAACACTCTAGGACTAGTACATCCTTTAGACACACAAGAATATCCCCACAAATCAATCACCATTCCTAAAAGAGAAGGAAAAAGAAGCAAAAAGTGAGATGGACCTTAGTTAGAGAGGACCTTCAGGCATGGATAACATGTTTTTCTAGTCCCATAACTAGTGCTTATAGCTCATTATTTTTGTTTAAGGGATATGCTTTGAATTTCCTTTATTGTTTTTTCTTATGGAAACCACACCATGCAAATGCTTTGCTTTTTGTTATTCGTTGACAACAAAATGGTGAGAAATTCATGGAGACACTCATGCACCTAAGAGGGTAAGCAAGTACAAAGAGCATAAAATCCCCTTCAAGTCACACCCTTTGTTCTTTTAATTCTTCAAAAGTTTGGAAACTACTAAGGTCACAAATTCATTAAAAGTTTCATTTAAAGGATCACCTATTTCCAAAACAAAGGAACATTATAGAGTTTTGTGGATGGGTGGACAATGTGGACTCACTACTTGTTATCATGAAAAAGAAACCATGTATTAGTTATCAACATTAAAATTCAAAGATAGAATCCAAACATTAGCAAACAAATAATATTATAGTACAAACCACCATCAATCAATAGCTATTGCTGTACTTAGTCTTGACAGTAATAAAGAAAAACATAAGAAAATATAAGAAAAATCCAAACCAAATAAAGAAAAATATAGAAGAAAGTGTAAAATATTTAAGAAAGAGAAAAATTTACTAAAAATGGTGTAAAACAAAAAAGTAAAAAACTGAGGAGCCACATTGTTAGATCAGCATGAATGGCCATCTCCCCCATGATTGAGTTGGAAGGAGGACATTCAAAAAATTGATTGTGCATGTCCATCCGTTGAGGTGTTCTGATCACTGGCTCTCTTAGGCTTATGGAAAGGTTTAAGTTGTTGCATGTTAACTAGTAGGTTTTTATTTTTGCTTTAAGGTTTGTAAATTAACATGGCCCTAGAGGGAAAGGTTTTGTAGATACTATAGGACCCCTTTCACAATGTTTGGAATTTATTTCTTTGTGGTAAATGTATGGGATTGTAGTATAGGATCCTATCTCCTAGTTGAAATTTTACTTTTCGGATTCTAGGGTCATGCTATTGTTTATTGAATGCCTTATGCACTTTGTTAGATGACAAGGCCATCAATCAGTTCTTATCTAGCAAGTTGAGGTTCATTAATCTTTCTTTTTGTGCTAAACTTAGGTCAAGATCAAGGTCACAAGCTACTGATAGTGTATGGAGCTCTACTTGGATTGGAAGTGTTGGTAATTTCCCTTACACAAGCTCATATGAAGAGTAGCCAATAGGAAGTTTCCAAGTGGAGCGATAGGCCCAAAGGGCATTGTCAAGTTTTGTGCTTCGGTCCCTTCTATATTCACTAATGGTTCTTGTTAGTATTTTTGTAATTTTTCTATTCGTAACCTTTGCTTGACTGTTAGCTTAGGGGTGGCAAGGTGTTGTTAATTTATGTTCAACCCCCAAGCATTACATGATTTTTCAAAAGGTAGTGCCTATAAAATGAGTTCCATTATCAGAAATATGTGCATGTACATCCCAAACCTATTTACAACATTTTGTTGTACAAACTGAGTAGTTGTAGAAGATGTGCAATTGATGATGGCCATAGCTTCCACCCATTTCATATAATAGTTAACACCAACTATGATGTATGCCTTTCCATTTGACAAAGGAGTCATGGGATTCATGAAGTTAATGCCTCAAATATCGACTTGGCTCTAGTGGTTGGATCCACTGTTGAGGCTCCCCCATATGAGCAGTAAATCCATCACATTGGCAGCATTCATAAGAGTAGATGAAGTGGTGAGTGTCCCTAAAATGTGTTGGCAAGTAATACCCTACCATGAGGATCTTAATGGCTATGCATCTCTTAGCAAAGTGGCCCCCACAAGGGCCCTGATGATCATCTTGGAGCATGCGTAGTTGATCAGCATTAGGCATGTACCATCAAATTAGGCTATTGACGTGCATCTTGTAAAGGTGTCTATTGATCTCTATGAAATTTTTGGCTTGGTAAAGAAATTGTTATTTCTTCCTATTTTCCAAATCCTATGGCACCTCAAGAGTGAGAAGATAGAGAATGTGATCGCACTAGTTAGGTTTAGTGGGCATTTGCTTGATTATAGCCCTAGCAAAGAGGAGTTCATTAGGAAACTAATTTAAAAGTGGGCTCTTGTCCTCTTTGTTGTCCCATTGCAACTAAGACAAGTGATTAGCAACTATGTTCTTGATCCCCTTTTGATCTACCATTGTTAGATTGAATTCCTACAAGATCACCTGCCACCATATGACAAGGGAACTTACTGTTGGCTTATTCATCAGGAACTAGATTGCACTATAGTCTATGTTGTACCTAAGCACATAGTGCTTGACTTTCTCCAAGATGAACACTAGTACTATCAATTCTTTCTCCGTTATGGTTTAGTTCAACTACACACCCAAAATTCTTTTACTTACGTAGTGGATGTAGTAAGGACATTTTTTATCATCCAACTACATGAGCATGGCTCCTAAGGCATAATTGGATGGATCCATCATGATGTGAAAGGGATTAGACCAATTAGGTGCATGTAGAATTAGTTTCTACGAGCTTTTTCTTAAGTTGTTAGAATGAACATTTGCATTCCTAGGTTTAGACAAATAGAGCATCATTCTTTGTTAGCTTCACCAATAGTTTGGCAATCTTAGAGAAATTCTCTATGATGCACTGGTAGTAGCCACTATGGCTAAGGAATGACCTCACATCTTTAAGTATTTCTGGTTGTTGGGTAATTTCTTGGATGACCCTTGTTTTTTCAGGATCCATCTCAATCCCTTTTTTTGAAATTTTATGCCCCAAGACAATGTCGACCTAGACCATCATATGCCTTTTTTTTGCTAGTTGACCATAAGGTTTGTCTCCACACATCTTTTTAGCACTTGCTCAAGATGGTCTAGGGCTTGCTCAAACATAGCCCCATAGGTGGAGAAGTCATACTTGAAGACTTCCAGCTTGCTACCAATTTGTTGTTGGAAAATGCTTTGGACAAGGCATTGGAATATGATACGGGGATTGCACAAGCCAAACGACATCTTTTTGTGTGTGAATATGTTGTCTTGGCCTGATTTTTGGTGCTATCTAGATTTGGTTATAACCACTATAACCATCTAGAAATTTGTAGTAGCAATGCCCAAAAATGGTGTCCAACACCTAGTTCACAAATGGCAATGGAAATTAATCTTCGTATGTTGCCATGTTCAATAGCTTGAAGTTGATGTAGACTCTCCATTTGCCATATTTCTTTGATAGTATCACAAGTGGGCTAACCCACTCACTATCTGCAATGAGATAGATGAACCCCACCTTGAGGAGTTATTCAATCTCCTCTTTCACAATCTACTTCAATTTGGGGTTCAACCATGACTACGACTACCTCTTTGGTTTAATGAAAAAGCCTATGTAGATTCGATGTTGGCATATCCTTGGATCAATACCAATTAGCTCATGATATGACCAAGCAAAGGTTGTTGACCATTTGTTGACCACCTCCAATAACTTCTTTTTCTATATGGGTACGATGTTTAGTAGCCAATTTCTTTAGGTGAGTCTTTTAGTCATGCCTCTTTCAACACCACTACTATTCTCTTAAGTATTACAAAGCTCAATCTCTAGGAGGGGAGTCTCCGTTTCCTTTCTATCATTCTCATCCTTCTACACATATACCTTCACCCTCAACTTAGTTACCACTAGCTTCATCCATGTAGGATGAAATTCTAGCCCAGCTACAACAAATAAACACCACAAGGGCTGTTCACTTACAGTTTGCCCCCAGTTGAGTGGTTCAGAGAATAAGCCTTGAGAAAGGCCTTTCTTTTGAACCAACAGTTCTTCTAAGCCCTCATAGACACCTCTAGTTGATGACCCTGCTTCTCCTTCATCCTTTGCAACACCATTTGAGATCCCTTCAAACCAAACACCCTCCAAAGTACATACTGTAATGTTGACCCATGTGGTCACAAATTGGATAAAGGTTGGCCATCTTTCTAGTAAATGATCTGATCAGTTCCCTCCTTTCCTTGCAAATTACTGAAACTGAACCTTGCAAGGCTCTTCTAGACTTAGGTTCTAGTATAAACTTAATCTTGCATGAAATGTACAAAGTCTAGAACCTACATCCTCTCAACAAGAGCATAATTCTTATTGAGTTAGTAGATCAATCCATCACCATTTTCTTGGAATTTGTGGAGGACATCGTGACCATTGTTTGTGTTGGTCCTATCTTGCTGACTTCTTGGTGATCTGAGTAGACAATTGTTAGGGTGACTTCTTAATTATCATGGGAGGGGCTTGGCTAAGTACAATAGATGCATAGATGGAAATTAGAGATCTCTCCTTTGAAATTTCCAAGGAAAATGATTTTGGAAAGATTGAGAGGAAGTGTGTTCCATGCACCATGTATAGTGACACAGGGTGCCATAGTGTGCATAAATTATGAATAGTGAAAAATAAAACAATCACAACATGCAAGCAGTGTGCAAATTGAAATACCACAAAATTTTGCATGTTATAATCAATCTTCATCATGTAGCTTTCACCCCATGAAACTCAAGGCAAAATTTCATTGTAAATGTGAAAATTGTAACTCACAATGGGCAATTTCACATACTTTATACTTTTAGGGCTGAAAAATGCTTCATAAGTGGTTAAAGCCTCATTTCCCAAGTGAAAAAAGTCACAAAGTGTCTATATTTGGGCAGGGCAAAAGGCCTTTTGGAATGCCAAAAAAGGTAATTTGATGGATTTTGTGGGTGGTAGACATTTTTCTATGTTGAAAACACATGCAGGGGGGTAGATCTCACGTACCGCTAGCATGGAAGGGTGGGGGGTTTGAAAACTTTTCTCCCTTCAACATGGAGGCCAAAGGCACATTTTGGAAACTTTCCTCTCAAACTAGAAAGTTTCTCCTAGCTTGGAAACTTTTCCCTTAGCCTAGAAAGTTTCTCCCTTCAATGTGGAGACCAAAGGCACATTTTTGAAACTTTTTCCTCAAATTGGAAAGTTTCTCCCCTAGTTTGGAAACCTTTCCCTTAGCTTAGAAAGTTTCTTACTAGCTTGGAAACTTTCCCCCTAGCCCAAAATGTTTTTCCCTAGCTTGGAGACTTTCGCCCCTAGCCTGAAAAGTTCCCTTCCTAATGTGGAAAATCCAAACCCCTAGTGTGGAAGCCACAAGAAGCAAAATTTGTCAAGTTATGCACTTCAATGTTGACCAGCCACTTCAACAAGCATGATGGAGAGCTCAGCGTGGAAGATTCATCTCCAGCATGGAAGGGATGCCTTGGTTACTATTTTTAGTAAATGGAATGGCCATGGAGGGGAAGCACTTACTATCTGTAGTAACCCCCCAAATTTGGGTGCTCATTTCACTTGAATTTGGCAGCTAATTTGCAGCCCATTTTGCAACCAATTTGTAGCCCAATCATAGCCAATTTGCAACCCCATTCATGGCCCAAGACCCTATAAAAGCCAAACTCTAACACCATTTATAGGTTCCACATTTTTTGACAAGTTTTGGTTCCACACATTTTCTACAGTTTTAGCAATTTTCAGTAGCAATTTGCATATACACAACTCCACGTCTAGGGCATTTTTAGGCACTCAAGAGCTCTTGCAAGTTCCCATACTTGCAGTCTCTTGAACCCTAGTGTGGAAGCATTGAGGCCTTGAGATTTGGTGAATTTTGGTGTGAACACTACACTTTTGGGACTCGAAACCTAGCATGTAGCAACTTAGCATCCAAAAATTCCTCCTTTCTCACCCCTCAACAATGATCAAATTAGTAGATCCAAGGTTGTAGTCGTAAAGGATAGTTTTATAGGATCAAGAGTGGCTTGGGACTTGGATTGTGGAGTAGATCATCTCAGCTTTAATGGTCTTTGAACTCTTGTACAAGTGGACCTCCTTTTTGCTCATCTAGGCACCATTTTTTGTACACATTTCTCTAGCTTGTTCTTTATTCTCTTCTCAATAAAGTTTTAAGTTTTGTACTTAATAGAATTAAATTTATTATTTATGCATTATTTGGATCTATTTATATTTCCATGTTTCACATCTCCCAAGTCCTTGGTTGATCTGCCAGACTAACTAGGGCATCCTAGATCCCATTTTTGTTGCGAAGGCCCTGGGGATTCAAGGTTGAGGAACTGCTTAAGTTGAGAATTCTTAGTTTTCATTCCAACAATCAAGGTTTTCAGTCGTAATAGTTTTTCTTAGCACTAGAAGAAGGGCCTTCACCTAAATTTTGTAGCCAGATCTATTATTTTGATTACCATGTGTAAGCTTTGCCTTCATTTTTTGTAGCCAAGACCTTTGAAAAATCAATGTTGGTCTTCCCCCCTTGTGACCAAAATTGTAGCATGGAAGTTGTAGGTGGTTGGGCTTTGGTTTTTCATAGCACTTGCTAATTATCGTAAGTATATCATTTTTTGCCATTTTCATTTTCTCTAAGAGTTTTTAAATTCCATTCACTATAATTTACTCTTATCTTAACATTGATAGCCTATTCTTAAGTAATTATCAGTACTATAACCATTCCTTTTCGAAAATCCACCAAATTGCCCTTCACCTTCACTAGTGAAGATCATAACCAGCAAGTCATGAGGATGTATGATCCCAAAGACCCTGCAGTCATTGAATGTAGGCAATCTTTGAGGGTTAGAGGGGAGAGTCTTGATTTGGTAGCCATTAATGAAGATTGCTATAACTTCATTTATGCCAAAATATAGGTAGGCATGCTAGTTTCCTAAATTGAAGCTAAAGCTAAGAGGAAATTTGAGCTCATTCATAGGGGTGGGAAAGAGTACATCCCTTTCCCACATGAAGAAATTTCCCTTAACAATGTCTATTCTAGCATTGTAGCCCAATTGATTGCCACAAAGGAGGAAGATGACCATCCTACCTTTGGGGAACAATAGGAAGAAGAGGATAAATTTAGGGCAGAATATGAACCTGAAAATATCCTTGGAGGTCTATTCAACTAAACATCCTTCAATGTCATAGAACCTTTCCCTAATGCCTTTGTTTTCTCCATGGGAATGGTGCCATAATCTACCACTTCTCCATGCTCTACTATGGTAGACCCCACATTGGTTGTAGCAACACATCACACTCAGTCAATGCCACAAAGAACAAATTATAACACATCAATGCCATTTGCAACACAATTACGAAATACAAAATCATCAATGGTGGGTTTTACCCCTATAAATCTAATAACTACTAACATGGGATCCACAATGAGAACCCCAGCAACACAAGGATCACATACTACATTTGTCTTGTATGTGCCTCAATTACTGGCACAAACATCTTTTTCTTTGTTTGGTTCACAAGCCACAACTATAACACAACCTTTTCCTTCTATCATGTAACCCATAGTGAGGCCACAAGCCTTGCAACAAATACCATAACCTTATGTGTAGACCTTGCAAACTATGGGGCCATTGCAAGGCTTAGATTAAGCCTTTAAAATGATCCAAGACCTAATAGAAGAATTAAAGAGGCTTAAAGCCTCTACCACACAAATGATCAAGATTATGAACTTCTACTAGGATGATCCCATAAGTCTTATAGTCCTACCCTTGACACTTCCTTCCAGTCTTTCCATTCCATAATTTAGAAAATATAATGGGTAAGGTGACATTAATGCTCACCTTATCATTTTTCAATTTGAATGTTTGCTCTTGTAGCCATGGCCTCACACCATCATGAGCATTTTCCCTATGTCTTTGACTAGGAAAGCACTCGATTGGTATCATGCATTACCTAGAGGATCTATATCCTCTCTAGAAAACTTAGTAGCCTAGTTTGTTAACTACTTCAAGTATAACTTAAAGCCTAATACAACACTTGACCAACTCATGAAGGTTAAGCATGGGCCCTTAGAACCTATACAAAAACTCATTCAATGGTGGAATGGACTGCTGAATGAAATACTAGAGCCCATAGCTGAAGCTCAGTTGTTATCCATATTCAATGGAGCAGTTAATGACTTCATCAAGTCTAAACTCTACTACCTTGATTTATGGTCTCTTAGCCAAGAATTCTCACAAAATAAAAACATAGAGGATGCCAGAAAAGCTAGCCATGATCTAGCCTATATATCATATAAAAATCAACATACTAGAAGAGACAATGAAAAGAGTAAACAAAAAAAATACTACTGTAGCAACTGTAACCAAGGAAAACAAGACCACAAACCAAGGGCTAAAGGCCAACCAACCCAAGGCCCCCACCAATGATGGTAGTAAACAACTATGAACTTTTGGGACAAATACATTGATAACAAATAGAGCTAACTTCAAAAGGAAGGACAAGTCTAAATACACTAAGTTGCCATTAAAATCATTCAAGTTTCTATACCAACTATTAAGAAGTGGGTGCATGGAACATAAAAAAATGACCGAAGCCACTTGAAAGAAACATGAACGACTATGTGAAATAGCAAAAGATCCCTCTCTGGCAACAAAATATGGTTCCCTATTGCCTAGATACTTCAAGCTAGACCACTTTTTAACTATCATCAATTGCCTGGTCATGATACAAACTTTTGCTTTGCATTGAATGATAACCTACAAAGGATGATAGACAAGGGGGAATTGGTCTTAGATGCCTCTAACCCAGTTTGACCATAAAACTAATCAATGTAGGTCTACAAAGACCTATTGAATGTCAACAATAGCCCTTATGTTATTTTGGCATTCAACATTGAGGACAATTGGAGACCTACAAGAGAACCGTTCATGATCCAAGTACCCCGCTACAATGAAAGAGCTTCTTCAACTTCCTATAGCTCAATATCCCCCTTCATTATGAGAGTACCATCATGAATGCCTCCAAGGAAACCCTTTTTAATCAAGGTTCCCTAACCCAATACAACTTGAACAGTTGTAGCCCAACCAACTACACAACAAGGCCCTATGGTGGCCAATAATGCTACCTCTTCCTTAGAACCAATGGCTAATAACCTAAAAGTGTCAGCCAACCAAAGGAGGAAGTATAAGCAAAAGCCTAACAACAAGGAAGACAAGTAGGTAGAGGTACAAAAAGAAGTGGATCCACCGAAGCCCACCCCCATTTTGGCTATACCTATGACCTCCTTTGCCCCATCTCCTTCAACCAACAAGTCACAGGAGGACACTAAAGCCCATAACCAAGATAATCAAAAGGAGCCATAGTAGCCATAGCATAAAACTAAAGTCCACATTTTGGAATGCATGGAAGAAGTAAACCACAACTGGGGTGATAAGTCGATGACCAATGACAAAAACTTCCTCATTGCAATGGACCATGTTAGGCAATCACTCAAGTAGAAAAATACAACTTTAAGCTTATATGACCTGATCATGACTTCTGTCACACATCATGAGACACTAGTCAAAATGTTGACCTCCATACCTATTAGTGAGGATATTCTTACTAACAAGGAAGCCATCCATGTAGTGATGATTCCTTCCTTACCAGGGAGGAGATATCAACACCTTTAACATATTGCAATAGCAAAATTAAAGTTAATCCCCAGAGTGGCAAGGTGACTATAGTCCCTCTATTCATAACCATATGCATAGGAAAATTTAAAATACATTAGGTGCATGTTGATGATGGAGTAGCAACCAATGTCATCTTATCCACCATCATTGAACACTTGTGTTTAATTGAGCAAGTATAACTTACAACCACCGCAGCTCTTAAGTTCTTCAATGGATCAAGAGTTGCTGTCAAGGGGTATATCTCTTGGATTTTATAGCCAAAGAACACTTTCCTACAACCACAAACTTCTTGGTGGTGGAAGACACACCAAGATTTAACTTGATCTTGGGAAGACCTTGGTTGGCTCAATTACAAGTTGTCTCCTTGCCCATCCATCAAGAAATTCACCTTCCTTACAAGGGAGATGACATCATCATTCATGGTAACAATGTAGCTTCCCTAGCTGTCAATAATGTGGGCATAGAATTGGGGTTTGAAGTGGAGCATTAAGAAGAAGCTCCTAGCTATGAAGAGCAAGAACCCAAGGTGACCAATGGTGATAATGAGAAGTAATATGATACACTATGAGATGAACTCCCTTTCAACATCTTAAGCAAAGGGGATAGTGAATACAAGCATGTGTAGAGTAAGCCTTACTCACTTCCTAATATTACAAAGGTTAGAAAGAGTATGCACAAGTGAAGTTTACCCTAACCTTCCCATGCCTCTATGACCAAATGCAACGATAGCCAAATAGCCTTATTTTTTCTTTTGCAATTTATTATATCTTTGTTATTTTATGCATGTACCCTAAATTTATTTTCAATATTACTTATTTGCTACAACATTTCTTTATTTTTACTTTTTAAAAACATTAAAAAAGTGTCTCTTTCAAACATGGTCCATTATAACCTTAAACTGGCATTCTATCCCACTAAGGCCTAAAACTGGCAATATGGTCTGCTATGACCTTAAACTAGCATTCTCTTCTGCTAAGATGTTAAATTGGCACCATGTCTGCTAAGATGCTAAACTGGCATTAAGGCCTACCATGGCCTTAAACTAGCAAAACTATATAACCTATGTCTATAATGACCTAAAACTAGCAAACATTCCTTATTATATCTCCTTTTGTTTAGCCTATTATCGCATCGATTTAATGTTGCAACCAAAAAATGTTAACATAGCCATTTTTAACTTTTACAACATAGATGCATATAGCCAAGAAATAAAACTAAAAAAATTCAAATTTAAAATTAAATGTCCATAACATACATAGTCAGGGCTACACTATGTGGCAAAATTGTTAAAGAATAACCATCAATAACATAGTTTTGGATAACCATAGCCATGAACATAAAAATAAGAACAAATAGCCAATAAGATAAACTGAAGGAGGCTATTGAGTAGCATCCAGAGGAGGAGGTGGTAGGTTATTCCCACCCTCATCATTGGGGCCAGCAATGTCTCTCGAGACCTAAAATGCAACAACATATAGCCAGTTAGTAACCAATAGCCAAAGTCATAACTCAAAACACAAACTAAAGCATAAAATATATCAAACCTATAGAGAGTCCGACTTCATCACTTCTGGGGGTAGATGCAAAAGGCCTTCCTACAAATGATGGAGGATCTGGTCCTCCATTATGTTGACCTAGTCAACATCCCCAAGATCAATGCCAAAAGGAATGCCAGATATATTTATAAGAGTCCAAGTAGGAGGCTTATGAGTAACAACAATTGTAGCAGTCTTACCCACAATGGTAGTCATCTAAAGAATAGGGGATTGCTCCACCTTGAGATTGCTTTCAAAGAATTGGTAAGCACTCTCTACTTGGATCCCCTAAATGAATAGCTCTCTTTTGTGCCATTCAACCGACTCATCCTTAAGCCATTTCAGGTAGGCCCCATGATCGACCTTATACTGTTGCTTGTGGGCCTTTTGTTTCTTGCCCCACTATAGGACCCAAGCATAGCGATCCTTCTAGTCTTCAACCTTTTGGGAGATGAGGTCCATTTGCATACATTACTTCCCCATCTCCTGTAGGACTGCTACTTTGTCCTAAATGACATGCCAATAGTAAGCCCAAGTGATCTCCTTGGCCTATAACTCCCATGATTTAGCCACTTGGGCTTTCACAAAGGCTTTACCATCTCAAAGATCCCTAATTGTATCCTCCTACCCTTGAACCTTTTCCCTCAAGGCCAAAACTTCTTCCCATAGGGATTCATTGGACCTCTCTAGCTTTCATGAAGCTTTTGCACACAACATCACTAGATCAGTGGTGATGACATACAGCTTCATGGCTACACTAGACACATTAGAGGGAAGTCTAGGAAAAGAGTCTACCTCCATGTCTCTGTTAGAGTCCCACTCCATGGATAGTACTACATGAAGCATAAAATGTAACCATAAGACACAACCTTAAATAGCCATAATGCAAATAAAGCCTATAGCCAAAGCACATAAAAGAAAATCCTTACCTATCTTAGGAGTAACCTGATGTAGCTAATCAATGATGTCCCTCACCATCCCACATAGGAACTCCACTTTGACTAGAGTCTCTACCCATGGTTTTGCATGAAACTTAGGGATGGGAGCTTGCACTGGTGGCTTAGGAACTACTGTAAGCATAACAATCATCAAAAGGTTAGCATGTCAACCAAATATAACCAATAAGATATGATAAAAATAGTGAGGCATAGGCATACCTAGCTCCTCCTCCTCCTCCTCCTCTAGGATGATGATGGGAGAGGTACTTGGTACCACCTCACTAAAGAAGACATCTAAATTTTCTATGTTTGCATCAACAAGTCCTTCAACCATGTGTTGTTTTAGGAGTGCCTCTTTTGCATGCCTTTGTTCTACCTCCATAGCAACTTGGGCTACCATAGCCTGATGCTTGTCTACAACCATAGCACATAGAAAAATAGTTAACACATGAAACCATAAAGTAGCCATGAAATTTTAAAACATGAAATAGCCAAAGTTAAACAAAGAACACCTGTGACTACTTACTGTGATGGCTTAAGCTTAAACTTAAGCTTCTTTTGGGTAGGTTGATTTGATGTAGGGGTACCTCCTCCATGGACCTATTAAATTTCTCTCTAGATGCCCCTTTGGCCTCCATGCACCATTGTTTGACCTCCTGACTATTAGTAGGAAATGAGAGAGGCTCATCATCATTAGTACTATCAGGATACTTGTATTGCCTAACATCAAGATTCTTAGTGGTGATGGATAATGTCTCATCCACACCGTTTGGTGGGTTCTAGGCCTGCTCTATTGGATAAATATGTTTTATCCAAGGCTTAGAAAGGTATCTTGGATCTTGGGAAATCCATCGTTCATTCCTATACACCACTAGAAACTTTGCAAACCTCTTTAGATAATTTGCAAAGAAAGCAAAGTGCATATGGATTATTGTAGAGGTGTCAACATGGAGTCTAAGAATCTCCTCTTGAAGCCCAGTAGCCAAAGCAGTAGCCCAATCAAATTTGATGCCCTCCATTAAGACCTTCTTAAAGGTTCAGCCTTGTGCTAGGCCAATCACCTTCTTTTGTGATAGAATTTTAGGGAATGCAAGAGACCTAAACAAAGGATATGATTCCTTTGCATCAGGGTTCATAAAGCTATCCATTGAAATTCCAGAGTGGTCCATGCTAGCACCAAGCCACTCTAGAACTTCCTCATGATGGCCTGATTTCCTCACTATCCTAGTAGGAACCTTGGCCACATTAGCAAGAACCCCAAACAAGTCACGAAAGAGGCCAACACCTATTCCAATGTTCATCTTAACACCTTAGATGATGGTGCTTAAGTGATCAACCTCCTCATTGAAGGAGTTGATATCATGCAACATCTCAATAGTAGGGATGGAAGGAATAGGTGCAATAATTACATCAAGAAAGCCTACACATTGGATGTTGGCTGAATATATCCATGCACCTATTCCCTTAGCCACTCCTATGTTGATGTCACATCATCAAACTTTAGGATGATGGTTTCCTCATGATGCGAGCTTGAAAGTGGTATAGTGACATCAGCTAAGGTAGAAGGTCCTACAAAGTACTAACCAAGGGTTAGCATCCATATGAGCAATTTCAATGACCAAAAAAATTAGTAAAACACTTAAAGCCATAAAACACTAGAAGCCATATGCTCACTTTTACTTTTCTTTTGTGGTGTAGAGGTTCTAGCCACAAGGGTTTGATCCATGTCATCAACATCTACCCACCAGCTGTGCATTATCTTATCACCCTTCCACTTCTTGCATACCATGTTGCACTTGGTGGAGTATTTATTAAAGTCCCCTCTTAACTTTTGATAGACAATAGCTTTGATTTAGGAACTGTTAGTGAATTTGTCCAGAGTAGTTTGAGCCACTACCAAGATACCATTAATGATCAAACCTTACTCATTGACCTTATACCTACAAGAAGTAAAATTAATGAAGTTAGGAAAAGAAGTCAAGCCAAGACCATATAAAACCATAAAAAAAACATATTACAATAATCATGTTTACCCTTGTAGATGATACACTGTGGTAGGTGGTTTCTAAAATAGTGTGTGGGCTCTATGTGCCAGCATCAAAGTATTATTAGTATTTTATTGACTATCCTTTAGCATTGTCCAGATATCTGACAGGTAGCGTAAACTTATGGAATTTGCAGGTCCCCCCTATGATTTTAGAAATTGATTTATTTGTAATATACCTGGTAATTAGTCTTGATGCCTGAGGCAATAGGGTCTTCACAACAACCCCAGCTACATTCGTAGATAAGTGTGACCACAACATCACATTGAAGTTCTTGAGGAGGTAGGCAAGGAAGTCCCTTGCCTTGGGCTGAAATCACAATGAGAGCTTCCTAAGAGGCATGTCATGTAGTGGGGTATTGGTCTTGGGATGACCAATGTAGCACAAAATGCCTACTAGCTCCACTATAATTAGAATAGACCTCAAGAAGACCTTGCACAAAACAAAACAAAAACATTGTGACCAATTAGAATTTCTTAACAAGTTAGGAAAACATCTGATCCAAGGTGAAATTAGCCTATGTACAAAGCTCTAAGATGTTTATCTAAAAGGCTTAAGAAACTCCATAAAAAGGCATTATTACAACCTTTCAAAGCAAAAGCACTATGGCCTATTAGAGTTAGTTAGCAAATTTAGATAGAACACCTAGTCAAAGGTGAAACCAGCCTTTGTAAAAAGCTCTAAGGTGTTTTTTCTAAATTAGCCTAAGTAATTTCATCACAACCTTGCATAACCTTGCATTTTGACCAATTGGAATTTCTTTACAAATTTAGAGAAAACTCCCTAAGTTAGAGGTGAAATTAGCTTTTGGCACAAGCTCTTAGATGTTTATTTAAATTAGCTTCAGAAATTCCATAAAAACATCAATACCATATTTTATAGCCTTATAACCAAAAACATTATGGCCAAAACTATGTCTTAGTCTAAATTATGCATAAATTTAGAAAAAAGCATCTAATTTATGCATAAATTTTTTAAAAAGCAAGCATGAGTTTAGAAAAAGCACCTAAATTATGCAAAGCATGCATAAATTTGGAGAAAATTTCTAGACTATGCATAAATTTGGAAAAAGCATGATAAATTTAGAAAAATCCATGAAGCCAATGCCATGATTTGCACAATCTTAGCAAAAAGTTCATAAAAAAATTCATTTTAAAACTTAATTGGAGTGATTCCACCTTTGTTAGAAAGCTAAAGTAAAATCCTATGTAGCCATGACTAGAAAATAGCAAAAACATTCAACCATTTTCTTATGAAAATTTCACAAATCTACATGAAATTACAAAAGCGGCACAAACAACCTAACTGTGCAATGTTTGGAAAATAGCCATAAATCCCTCATTTGAAAGCCAAATTAAATGAGACAACAACCATAAGGAATTTTAAACAAAGGGCTACAAACCCGTAACCTTTGATTTCATAAATATGGAACTATTTTACCAAGAAAAAAATACACAACTATGATTGTTGTTTTCATAACAAAACTTCAAAAATCCCAAATCCTAAACTTCATGTAGCCATTAAAATGATCAAAATAGGAAAAACCATTAAAAACCATTTAAATTCACATCAAAATAATGGGGGTAGGATTTTGTTAAAACTTAATTTTAACAAATCCTAAGGTCTAGATCTAAAAAAACGGCCATACACTAAGATTTTGCGAAAAAACGCACAAAACAACAAGGCTGATTTTTAAAATTGAAATTTGCAAAAGCTAAAGCCATAAAAAAATCATAGATCTATATGGGAGTAGCCAAGATAGGATGTTGGATTTTGTCAAGATTCTAACTTAATCCTCCCATTGGAGTAGATTTGAGAAAATGACCCTAACACTTGGAAGGCAAAAAACTAGAAAAAAACATGAAAACAAAGGCAAAAATAGGTAGAATTACTTAGCTTGGAGAAATGACAGATGGAGCCTAGATGGAGATAGGCCTAGGGACCTTTAATAACTCCTTGGAACACTTATCCATCCTCTAAATTGTAGGATTTCTACTTTTCTTTCCTCTCTGTTTGGGTGCCATGGCAAGCTCAACATTCTACGCTAGCTGTAGGGGAGATGGGAGGGTTCCACATTGAAGATTGGTTGTGGCTACCACCAAAATCTTTGCTAGACTCTCCTCCAAAGCACTGTCATTGAAAGATAACAATTATGAGGAAGATTTGGAAAAATTTAACTTATAAAACCCACCTAAACCTAAACAAAATCCTAGCTACTAATTTAGTGCACCATGACTACAAGTGCACTGAAGCAAAAGGGGGGAAATTTCAGTTCATGTTGGTTTTAGGAGGGAAAAAAAATCTACTTTTTAAAATTTTGAATTTTTGGATTATGGGCCCCACCTTGCATCTTCCCTTTTGACCAAACTTGCATCAACGTTGAGATTTTTATCAATTTTGGCACTTAAAACATTATGGCAACCTTACCCCCTGCATTCACATTCGGAATACCATGCCTAGCATGGAAACATGTCCATTCTTCCATAAATTTGTTAGCATTACAACATCTTTCAATTTTTAGTAACCCATACTTACCTTTTTCAACATCGGGTTTCCAAATTTAGACAAAACATGAGCAAGGCTAAGTACCATGAGTTTCCACACTGGGGAAATAGTGCCCAACGTGGAATAAGAGGAGTGATGCTCACTCTTGCCTCTCAACACCCATCTAGCAAAATTTTAATCCCAAAGTGGAGCCCACATGACCTAGAACCCCTCCAAGTATCTTCGGTAGCCTCGAAACCTCACCAAACCTAGTTAAAACTAGTCAAAATTGGTCGAAACCTAGGATTTGGTGTTTTCCACACTAGGGGAGACTTCTTCCACCCTGAGACTTTTACCCTTAGTGTGGAAATATGGGGGAAAGCCAAATATAACCTAAATTGATGACGTAACAACCATTTCTTGATGCTTGGTGATCCCTAGACCCTATCAGAATCCTCTAGAGCTTTTAGAAGCTCCAAAATGGATCAAAATGATACAACTCTATCACCCCCTCTCATCCATGCTAGGGCCACCATTCCAAGCATTGAAGAAAGGGGGGAAGTTGCACGAGGCACTTAGAAGCCTCCAAACTATCAAATCTTGAGACCCAACATTGACCATTGACACTGGCAACCTTGAAGGTTGACATGCATGGTTGATTAGTTGTAGATTTTGCCTAGATCTAACTTTCTTCATTTAAGGATCCTCTTGCATGTTGAGCCTTCCACCCCCCAGTGTGGAAAAAAGGGAAAACCCTGAAAACCCCTTCACAACCCCCAAAATGACTAGATACCTTAAGCACTAATGATTAATTCTAGTAAACCTATGAGCACTCATGCATGGCTAGATTAATTAAAAATAATCAAAAAAGCTTTCCCCCTAATTTTTCACACTGAGCATGGAAGCCCTAGCATGGAAAGAAGGGGGGAGTCCAAAAAATGGCCTATGACCCATGAAACAATCAAATATCAGCATCAGATGGTAGTAGGTGTCATCGGCGACCTTAGGGGCTTGCATGCATTACCAAAAGAGATCCAAAGTGATCAAAAATATTTCCCTTGAATTTTTCACACTAAGCATGGAAACCCTAGTGTGGAAAAAGAAGGGAAAGTCCAAAAAATTCCTTGTCAACCTTGAAATAACAAACTTGTGACATTAAGTAGTAGCCATCATCACTGGCAATTTAGGAAGTTTGCATGTACATTCAAAAATAATCAAAAATGACCAAAAAGCTTTCCCCCTATTTTCCATGCTAAGCATGGAAGCCCTAGCATGGAAAAATATGGGAAAGTTTGAAAAATGCCTTGTCAACCTTGAAACAATGAAATTTTGACATCAAGTAGTAGTAGTCATCGCCAACAACCCTAAAAGCCTGCATGCATGATCAAAATCACCAAAAATATTTTCCCCCATTTTTCCACACTAAGCATGGAAGCCCTAGCATGGAAAAAGGTGGGTTGGGGGGGGGGGGGGGGGGGGAGGGGAGCCCAAAAACCACCCATCAACCTTCAAGATAGCTAGACTTTGACACCAAGCATTGACCATAATTGTTAACAACTTGATAAACCTGCATGCATGACCAAAAGTGTAAAGGATCAAAAAGTTTTTTCCTCAATTTTCCATGCTGAGCATGGAATCTGTAGTGTGGAAAGGAAGGGGAAGTCTAAAAACCACTTAAAAGACCTCTAAAATGACTAGTTTTATCTCCAAACCTCAATCCTTGACACCAATAACCTTGGAGGTTAACATGCAAAATCGATTGAGGTCAAAATTGTTGAAAAATCCACTCCCCCTTATTTTCCACATTGAGCTCTCTATCCCTAGCATGGAAGAAAGGGGGGAAGCCAAAAAAACCACTTAGACATACTCAAAATTACCAAAACTTGACACCAAACCTTAGTCCTTAACCCTGGTAGCCTTAGAGGTTGACATGTAAAGTCGATTGATGTCAAAATTGGTTAAAAATTCATTTCCCCTTGTTTTTCATGCTGATCTTTCTATCCCTAGCATGGAATAAAGGGGGAAGCCAAAAAACCACTTAGTAATGCCCAAAACTATCAAATTTTGACATAGATCCATAGCCCTTGACCTTGATAATCTTGGGAGGTAACATGCATGGTCGATTATGACCCAAATTGGCCTAGATCTAGGATTCTTACTACTTTCACATTGAAGTAACCTCCCTAACATGAANGGGGGGGGGGGGGGGGGGGGGGGGGGGGGGGGGGGGGGTGGAGTTTCTTTTCCACTTTTAAAGACAAGATGGCACTCGTAGAAATCAAAGACCTTTGCTGAAGAAGCCCAAGATCTCAGAACCTCAAGATTTTACTTGCTTGACTATGTCCCAACCTCAAAAACTTGTTACCCACATTCTTCCATGATATAGTAATCCCCTAGCATGGAAATAGGGGGAGTAACCTTAATTTCCCTTAAAAAGCCTTCAAACATGCCCAAAATCAGCTAGAAACTTGCAGAATTGAAGTTTGCAGCCCTAGGGGCCTAGAAACTTGGTCAAAGTGCTTCAAAATCACTTTGAATTAATCAGATAAGTGTCATCCTATTTTTCTAGTTTGAGGATACTGTACCCAACATGGAAGAAGGGGGAGAAGTCATTTCAACACCTATTAATACTCAAAATGACCTTGAATTACCTTAGAATGAAGCTAGGAGATGCACAAGTTCTAGATCTGGGCACCAACCACTTGTTTGACCATGTTTGACCTTATTTTTTCTTTGATTTTGGTTTCCCATGCTATCCCCCCTCTTTTCCATGCTGGCCAACATGGAAACAAGGGGCAAAGTCTTTAGAAGTTGCTTTTTGGCCTTTATAGACCTTTGGGAATCCCAATTTTGATGGATTTGACCTTGTGTTGCCTTGGGAAGGTCTTGGGACCTCAATTTTGGACCTCTAAGAATCCCAAAACATATTTTCCTTAGTATCCATACTAATGGTTCTAGTTTCCATGCTGAGCCTGGCATTAAAGCCTTAAAACACTTGATTTTTGAATCTAGACAGCCTAGAAATAGGCTTGACTGATGCTTGAACTCAACTAATAGCCTTGTAGCCTCAAAACATGACTCGATAAGGCCTAAGACTGGAAAAAATAATCATTTTTGACCTATATTAATCAAATTTTATCATATATGGCCTATTTTACCTGATTTTTGACTTATTATGTAATGTTTTGGCTTGCTTATTAGACTTATATTGCCTTATGGATATGGTTGACCTTCTATGGCCTCTATATAGACCTATATGTTCATTGTTTGTCTTATTATAGCTCTATTTGTCTTTTTTTGGCCTTTAAATGGTATGAAATAGTGGGGTTTGACCTTTCCTAACCACCATTTCATACTATATGACCATGGCTCGCTAAGGCCTTAAACTAGCATCATAGTCCACCAAGACTATAAACTAGCATCACAACCCACTAAGGCCTTAAACTAACAAAATCGTGATCATTATTGATTATTTGTGGCTTCATTCCTTATATTTTCCCTTGTTTGACCTTTATGCAACCTTTGTTTGACTTTGTTGTACTTTTCTGAATTAACCTCATCTCATTGATGACCTTGGATGGCCTTGATTGCATTAGATTTGCATATGTTTTATGGCATATTAACATTATTTATTCACTTTTACCCAAGTGCCACTTAATATGCTTTTGGTTGATATGTAGAATGGGTATCCAACATAGTGGTAGTCCCTAAGAAAAATGGGAGTATCCATATTTGCATTGATTTTTGAGACCTAAATAAATCCACCATCAAGGATGACTTTCCTCTACCTAGTATTGATCAGCTTATCAATACTACAATTAGACATGCCTTGTTGTCCTTTATGGATGGATTCTTGAGATAGAACCAAATTAAGATCAACATAGAGAACCAACTTAGCACAACCTTTATGACTCCATGAGGTACTTTTTGTTATACCATGATGTCTTTTGGTCTTAAGAATGTCAGAGCAACATACCAGAGGGCCATGACCTATATGTTTAGTGATCACATGTTAGGTTTGCTTAATGATTATGTAGATGACATAGCCATGGAGTCTATGATAGCTGATGATCATGCTAATGACCTAGATCTTGTGCTTAAATGATGTCTCAAATATGAGCTTAGGCTCAATCCTAAGAAGTGTGTCTTCAGTGTCAAGATCGATAAGATGCTTAGCTTTGTGGTCTCTGAAGTAAGGATACACGTAGATCCTAATAAGGTTAAGGCCATATCCAAATTGGCAGCACCTACCAACCTTAAAGATCTTTAGGGATTACAAGGTAGACTACAGTTTATTTGTAGGTTTATCACTAGACTTACAGATAAGTTACCCCACTTGCTTAAAAAAGGAGTTCACTATGAGTGGACAGCTCAATGCTAAGAGGCCTTTGAAAACCTTAAGCAAGAGTTGATAGAACTATCGATAGTCTACCCTCCACAAGAGGGTAAACCATTTTACATTCATTTTTTCATCTCTAATACATCCATTGCCTCTCTACTCTATTAGAAATGTGATGATGGAGTAGAAATGCCTGTATACTACCTTAGCCATGCATTAGTAGCCCACAAAAGCTGATACACTAAAGTGGGGAAGCATTGTTTAGCATTAGTCTTCTCTTTGAAGAAATGGAGACACTACCTCTTTAGAAGCCAAGTCAATGTAATTTGCAAGGACAACATACTTAGAGCCATAATAACCAGCATCTATGAAAGTAGCTGTATAGTCTGATGGAAAGCCATAACTATAGAGTTTGACCTCCATTATGTCTCTCAGTCCTCAACAAAAGATTAAGCTATAGTCGTACAACTCATAGTTTCAACTATTGATGACGAAGTAGCCATAGACCTTGAGTTCCCTGATGAACACATTAACATAGTTAGCCAAGTGCCCAAGGGTTATGAGGTAGTCATGAACTTCAACAGAGCTTCAACTACCTATGGGGCCAGTGTTGCTACCATCATAACATTTCCATCTAGAGAAATCCAACCCTTTGCCTATTGTTTTGGATTCCCATGTATCAACAACATAGCGAAATATGAGGGTTTGATTAGAGTGATGATGGTAGCTTGTGACCTAGGAATTAGATACCTATCCATCAAAGACGATTCACAACTCATGGTTAACCAAGTAACTGAAGTCTATGCATGCAGAGCTAAGCACTTACGACCTTACTGTGACCTAGGAAATCAATTACTACAATAATTCATAGACATTGATATCCAACACATACCTCAAAAAAAAAATGCCATAGCTGATGCAATTGTAACATTAGCCCTTAGTGTGATGTCATATGTGTTTAGCAAGTTACCCACCTTAACTATGAACTAAGCTACTTCCATTACACGGAACATTGAGGATACATTTGTGGTCATCATTCATACTAATCCTTTAAAGGAGTGGTATGATAATATCAAATTTTACCTTATGCATGGTGAATCCTCATAGGGCCTACCTACTTCTCAAAAGGATGCCACATGCAAGCTATTGAAGTAGTATGTCATCGTAGGTAATAACACATTATGTTGAAGGTCCTATGATGGCATACTCATATAGTTCTTAGGAAAAATTGAAGCCAAAATAGTCCTATAAAAGGTTCATGAGGGTGTTTGTGGTGGACATATAGGACCTAGAGCCATGGGCACTAAGATTAGATGGTTAGGCTACTATTAGTCCCATATGGAAAATGATTTCCTGCAAAAGGTTAAGCGATGTGACACATGCCAACAATTTAGCAACTTGATACATGTATCATGAACTGAGTTACATATACCTAGATAACATGTCCATTTCAAAAATGGGGGTTCCATATAATTGGCTATATAACGCCTAAATCTACTATAGGGCACAACTTCTTCATCACATCTAAGGAAGACCACGTTTGAACAAGTTTGCAAGTTTATCCTAGATAACATTGTAGCTTGTTTTGGCATACCCATGACCATAGTTATAGATAATGGATCTCAATTTAGTAGCCAAGAAACCAAATATTTTTGTCACAACCTAGGAATTAAGCATTATCTCTCATCAGCTTACTACCCTCAAGCCAATGGACAAGGAGAAGTAAGCAATAAGGCCATCATTAACTTGCTTAAGAAGATGCTCAACAACAGTAAGCGGAAGTGGCATGAATGGCTTATACATGCACTATGGGCATATAGAACAGCTTGTCACATGGTAATCCACATGACCCCTTATAGCCTTGTTTATGATTCTAAAGTTGTTTTACCTCTTGAATTATAGGTATCATCGCTTCGAGTAGCCTTGAACGACTTCATCAACAATGAGTAGAGTAAGGAGTTGCAGATAACATCACTATAATTTAACCATGTGCAACATCAAGGAAGGGGACCTTGTCCTCAAGGCTATTGGTAAGCATGCGAACAAATTCTTAGCCAACTAGGAAGGGCCCTTCCTTGTCACCAAAGCCTATGGAAATGGAGCATTCATAATAGCTGACATGGATGAGAATGAGATGGCCAATCCAGCCAATCATTCCTATCTAAAGCCATACTACATGTAGCCAAGAGATTGTTGATAAGCAAGCCTACTTTCAATGGTTTGCTATGACCTTAAACTGGTAACATGACCTGCCAATGCCTTAAATTGGTACCATGGCCCACCACGACCTTAAACTAGCAACATTGGTGACCTAGATAGGTTAATTCCCATGTGGCCTCTATGCACTGTAACATTATAATATGTAGTGGTGTTTTGTATTCTTTGTTGGTGCCTCTTGGGTTAATCCTCTAGACACCAACAAAGAGGGGCCATTGAAACACCACAAAATTTTACATGTTATAACCAATCTTCATCATGTAGCTTTCACCCCATGGAAATCAAGGCAAAATTTCATTATAAATGTAAAAATTATAACCCACAATGGGGGAAATTTTACATACTCTATACTTTTGGGGCTA
>MNCI01032899.1:207666-221579 GCA_015680685.1 Gnetum montanum | reverse complement strand
GGGGGGTGTAAAAATGACTTTTGGAATGCTAAGAAAGGTAATTTGATGGGTTTGATGGGGGGTAGACATTTTTCTATGCTAAAAACACATGCAAGAGGGTAGATCTCAACTACCCCCAGTGTGGAAGGATGGGGGGTTTGAAAACTTTCCCCCCTTTAATGTGAAGTCCAAAGGCACATTTTGGAAACTTTCCCCCTAGCTTGGAAGCTTTTCCCCTAGCCTAGAAAGTTTTCCCCTAGTGTGGAAAATCTAAAACCATAGTATGAAAGTCATAAGAAGCAAAATTCATCAAGTTATGCACTTCAACATTGACTAGCCACTTCAACAAGCATGGTGTAGAGCTCAGCATAGAAGATTCATCTCTAGTGTGGAAGGGGTCCCTTGTAGCGACTAAAAACATTGGCAGCTAGAACACTGGGGGGGGGGGGGGGGGTTAATGGATGCACAACCTAACCTCATGTCTATGCAAGGGCCTTGTTGGAGGTGGAGATGACATGCTCTAAACAATCTTGTCAATTGAACAGGGACTTATAAAGTGCAAACGATGCTAAGTATTGGGAAGTGTCAACTATGTTAACTATGTGAATAGTGCTGAGTGTAGTTGGTGTTAATGGTGTGAATAATGCCAAGTGTAGTCATGTTTTTTGGCAGAAAATAGGAGTGTCAACAAGCGTGGACCATCGCTTGAGTGTAGTTGTAGGCCAAAATGCAAACAAAATGTGAAAAAAAATTGCAAAGAAAATGCAAGGGAGGAAGAGAGAGAAATGTAACATTACTCTAAATTGGGTCGAGTGTAGGTAACTCTAAAAGGGATTTAGAAGGTATCTAGTGTACAATAAGTGTAGTGGAGAGTGTAGTCACAGTCTTGGTAGTATTGGGCTATGGAGTCTAGTGCTCACCATGGTGTCTATGCCTACTGGGTTGGCTATTGTGGTGTATCATGGGCTATGGTGTTCGACTGGGTTGTAGGAAAGCTACGGTGGATTGTGGTCTACAAATCTACCTCTTTGGGCCACTAGTGTGCCTTTGGATCTCATTTGCTCAAATGCCAAACTTGAAAATGCCAATCGTTTGAAACTTTCTCTCTCCCCCTTGAAAGCACCCAAGGTGGGGGTATTTCTATGGTTAGGTTGTTGAAAAATGTGGATTGGCTGCCATATGGTAAAGGGGTAGTTAGGACTATGCTTGACCCCAACTACACTACGCTTGACCCCAACTATGCTCTAGAGCATAGTCCCAATAGTTACAAAAATATGCCAAAACTAGTGTTTTCATGTTGACTACACTGATTACGCTCTAGAGTGTAGTCCCAGTAGTGGAGAGCGTAGTCTTAGCACATAGAAAAATCTATAGCTTGTGTTAGTGTTCAGACACTTAGATAAAATCTTGCAAAACTAGTTGTTGTGTGTTGACTACACTGACTATGCTCTAGAGCGTAGTCCCAATAGTTGAGAGTGTAGTCTCAACACTTAAAAAAATTTTGCAGCTTGTGACCTTGTTCAAACACTTAGCCAAAATTGCAAAAAGTTGGCTGTTGAAGTTGACTACGTTCTATTGTAGTGGAGAGTGTAGTCCTAGCAGTTAGACAAATTTGTAAGAAATGTCATCATTATGACACTTGGAAAAATTTTGCAAATTTGATGGTTTGAGTTGACTACTCTTAACACTTAGAAAAATTTGGGCAAAGTACCACCGTTTTGACACTTAGTCAAATTTGTAGTCAAGACGTTGAGACCCAAAATTTTGTGGTGTTTCATTGGTCCCTCTTTGCTGACATTTGGAGAAGTGGCCTAAGAGGCATCAAAAAAGAATCGTAAAACACAATAGCAGACGTGGCACCAACATTTCTCGTTAGTACTAGATTAGATGTTGTTCGACCATGTTCAAGAGTGCTGTGGATAGGGGTATGCTAGGGCAAAGGATGTAGGCAATGCTAGGGAGATGAAATGCAAGTAGGGGAGATAAAATGCAAATAGTGTATCATGATGCAAGAGGCAAAGTTAGCATGGTTGACAGTGACCATGGCATGAAGTGGCTTACCCCTAAAATGTTGACCTCTCATCAGAGTGCTCATGAGAGAGTCAAAGTCAATTCAAGGCTGTGCTAGTTGCAAAATTGTAGTGTTGTTAATTTGCTTGGGGTTGTGCTTTTTTCCATTCTCTTTTTTTTTGAGTTTTTTTTTGCTCTTTTGATCTACAAGGTGAACCTGCTTTGGGTTCTGCACATTGTGAGATGCTAGCACTGAGATGCTTTCCATTAGGGGGCTGTGTGCCACCTATTGGGCCTTACTTTAATGCAATCATGTTACTTCTGTGGGATAGGTGTTTCCTCCCTGGGATGAGTTGTGTTACATCTACTTGGGATTTGACCAGCCCATAGAGGCTCCCCATGGGATGAGTTGCATTACGTCTACCATCGGTTTTGTGGTGTGATGTGAAGAGAGTATGCCATGTGCATTTATAATGTGTATGCATCAAAGGGTTTGCATGTAGGGAAATGCAGGAAATGCAAGAGGGTATGGAAATGCGGGAGTGAATGTGTGTAGCCTAAAATGAGATGAGGGGGATGTACACTTTTGAGTGGCTTTGCTAGCCCAATCATGCACATTGGAGTGAGGTGGTAACTTGCTGTTGTGATGATAAGCACCTTTGCATGATCGCCTCTAGGGCTTTGTCTTGCAAACACAACTCTGAGAAGATAAGAAAATCACAAAACGTGAAATTCAAGTGAAATTGCAGATGCGTGAAAAGTTGAATCATTTGCAAGTGCGTAGGAAGCTAGTGGAAGTGCTAGTGCAATGATGCTATGAGTGCCCCAAAGCTTACACTAATGGCAGGTGCTCCAAAAGATCAACAACATGCCAGTTTAAAGTCTTGGTCGACCGTGAACCTAGTTTAAGGTCCTAGCAGACTGTGGGGTGCTAGTTTAGAGTCCTAGTAAACTATAGGATGCTAGTTTAATGTTGTTGCAAATAGTGGATGTGGGTGCCAGTTTAACATCATAGCAGACGAGCTATTGTGCCTATTTAACATCATGATCTAAGGACCAACTGTGCTAGTTTTAGCATCATGATGGATGAGTGCTGTGCAGTTTTAGCATCATGGTGGATGAGTGCTGTGCTAGTTTTAGCGTCATGGTGGACAACTGTGCTAGTTCTAGCATCATGGAAAATGGCTATGCCAGTTTTAGTGTCATGGTAGATGAGCTATTGGCTTACCTTGCTTTGGTGAGGTACGATGCTGCATGCATACTCATGTAGTTTGCCTACAAGATCCTGCAAAAATCAATTAGAAAAACAACATCAAGTGGCAATAGTATAACAAGGTTAATGTGCATAAGTGAGAGGAAAGCAATCTAAAAAGTGATAGTTTTGGACCATTTCAAGTTGCAACAGTAGTTTAAGGCCATTTTGGGCCATGTGTTTTGCTAGTTTAAGGTTATTTTGGGCCATGTGTTACCAGTTTTAGGGCCATGGTGGGCTTTACGCTAGTTTAAGGCCTTTTCGGGCCACTAAAAAGGGGTTGATAGTTTTAGGGCCATTTTAGGCCATATGTTGCTAGTTTAAGGCCATGGCAGGCTACAGGGAACATTTCCATTTTAAGGCCATGATAGGCTACAATGCTAGTTTAAGCCTTTTTCAGGCCTTGGGAGGGGTTGCTAGTTTAAGGCCTTTTCGAGCCATGTGATTTTGTAGTTTTATGATTGTTTTTTATTTTGATGTGTTTTTGATGTTTTTCAAATGCAATGCATAGGCTAAGTGGATGGATGCATAAACAAAGTAGAAATGCTTAACTAAAGTGATGTAGTGTGTAAACTAAGTAAGCAAGAAAAATGTAAATGCATGAGCAAATGCAACACAAGTGTAATCCAAAAATGCATGGCATGTGGAGGAAAGGGGTAAAAAAGCACCTAGCATGCTTTTGGCCAAGGGAAAGTCTTGGTGATGTAGTTTCTTCCTAATTGGACATGGATTAGGGGGTGCACAAGGCTTAGGATCCTTTGTGGTGTTATTAGGTTCAACCACTCATTTGCATGTATTAGACTTACGTGTTGTGTTGGTTGCCATAGTTATACCACTGAGAAACTCCACCTCTGACACTTGGCCCATGTCTACATGGTGGATAGTTAGAGGGGAGACATTATTACCATAGATGATAACTTTACTACCTTCATATGAAAGGTGGATTTCTAGGTGGATTGGAGATAGCCAAGGCCTACCTAGGATTAGGTTGAATCCCGGAATCTCCTCTATAACAGTAAAATCTACAAAGGTGGGGAACTACTCCCTTGACACATAGGCAATTTTTATTATGCCCTTGACAATGACATGTGATCTATTGAAGGACTTTAGACACATGATTTTGGTTGGCTTCATCTCACCTACTTGGCCCAACTTGTTAATGATGGAGTACAAAATTATGTTTGTTGCTACACCATCATTAATGTGAACCCTATAAATCATGCAGTACCCAACATGTATGCTAATGGACAGTGGAGCTATAGTAACCTACCCTTGTTCGGGGTTGACCTTGATTGCATCGTTGCAAAAGGCTAGGGATGTTGAACTTGATTTTTGTAGTGCAAGGCACAACATCACTACATGGATGGATGCCTCATCTATATGGATGTCTTCTGTGACAAGAATGGAGGCCAACATCTAGGCCAATGCTTGGTGGTGGGTAGATGAGGTCATGACCAAGTCATACAAGCTTAGTGTTTTATTTTTCTACTTGAGTGTTTGTTTCACTTGGATTAGTGTAGCTATGAAGTCCTTATCATCGGTCGTTGTGTTGGCCTTAACCTCCTCCATGAAGCTTAAGAGATGAATCTCTTGTAGAGGGGACTTACGCTTGGCTTGTTTGGCCTATTTGGTGGCTATAATGCTTGGTTGTTGCTTGCTAGTTATGGCCTATATCTCAACCATGGGGATTACGAGGCACTCATTTGACCTCTTGCATTTCCATTTGATAGGCCTACTTGGGTTGCTAGGAGGGTCGACCCTTGAAGGAGAAGAGACCGACACATTGCCCACTACTAGGCTTGAGGTAGGTGAGAGGCCAACGTGTTGTGGCACCTAATGACAAATGACTATTTGGGAGTTGTTGCGGGGCTAGCTCATTGTGGCACCTTCATGATGAAGGGTTGCTTAGTGGTTTTTGTTGCTGTGTCATGCTAGTTTAACTTCTTAGCGGATGGTTGTTGCTAGTTTAACATCTTAGTAGATGAGTGGTTGGTTTACTAGTTTAACGTGTTAGCGGATGATTGCTATGGAACCTCGATCATGAAGGGTGTTGTGGGTTCCTAAGGTGACACTTTGAGCATGAAGGAGGACCTCTTACTTGTGGAGGCCAAGGGGATCCTTACCTTGCTAGGAGGCACTTAGATCACAAAAGGTTGTTTCGTAGGTTTGGACTTACCTCCTATGTTGATGGAGTTTATGATGTAGGGGGCATTGTTTGTGTTGGATTAACTCATTGCGTCGAGCACTAGTTGGCTCCTTTCTATCATTCTTTGCAAGTCATCTTGCAAAGCCAAATAGTTGTTCATACTATGTTTGAACATTTGGTGGTATTGAAAAAATTAGTCTAATCGAAAGTCCTTCAGGACTGGGGACTTGTTTGATACTGCTAAGGTGGGGTTCCTCAGTAGTTCACAATACCTGTCATGTTTTTGGTGGGCAATCTCTGATACGTGTTTGTATTGGATTCACCCAGTTTTTAGAAGTTTCTCTAGCAACTTGGAGGGTTTCATTGGTAGTGGGATTTACCTTGAGAGATCCTTACACTTAGAGTAGGACCTTATAATGACTTGCATCATGACCTCTATTGATGTAGGTGAGTTGGTAGCTTTGAGAGTTTGGGCTTGGGCTACTTAGCTGTTGAGCCTAGTTGGTTGCTTTTGTATTTGTGGCTACTATGGCCACTATTGCATTTTGCTTGTGCATGTGCTGGTTTTTGAAGGCCACGTAGGCTAGGTCATTACTTGCTTATGCTACCTCCTCTATGCCCTTTGTTTGGGCAAAGGCTTGGCTAAGAGACTTTTGGGCTAGGTAGTACAGTTTTAACTTGATGAAGTCGTTAACTACATCCTTGAAGATGGCCAAGAGATGCATCTCTACTATGGACTTTTGTATTTCTTGTAACAAGGTGCTCCAGCATTGGAGGAATTTTGGCACAGGCTTTAGGGACCCCTGCTTGACCTACATGAGTTGGTTAAGGGTTGCTTCAGGTTTCAGGTTGTACTTGAAGTGTGTCACAAACTGGCTTAGGAGGTCCTCTAAGGAGGAGATTGAGCCCTTAGGTAGTGAGTAGTACCAATCAAGGGCTTTACTAGTTAGGGACATGGGGAAGATGCACATGATTGCATGCAGCCATGTTTGCAGCAGTAGGCACTTGGACCTAAACATGACCAAGTGCCCATTGGGGTTTTCCTCACCATTGTACTTGGTGAGTTGAGGTAGTAGGACCCTAGTTGGGAGAGTTAGTGGTGGAATTGAAGGACTTATGGGATCGTCTTGATAGAAGTCCACCACCTTGATGGTTTCAGAGGAGGTAGCTTTGAGTTAGTTGATCTCCTCCAAACTTTGGATCAACTAGAATGCTTGATCCAAGCTTGGGGATGTACCAGTCGGTTACATCGATTGGGCTTGTGTTGGTTGCACGACGAAGGGCTAGATTTTTGGTTGCAAAGTATGCTAGTTTAATGTCATAGCGGATGGGTTTAGTTGATGTGTTGGCTGAGGGATGGGCATGGTGATCGAGGTGGGCCACACATGCATGGGTTGGATTAATGCCTAGGGCACCAATGAAATAAGCAGGATGTCAGATGCTTGAATTGTTTGGGGCTAGGAGGTGGTCCCTATGTGAGCATAGGGTTGGACGGACATGTTTTTTGTTGAATTATGGAGTAATTGTTGGAAGATGGTGTAAAAGGAGGCTCTCATGTTTAGAGCGAGCCTCAAACTGATCTTCCTCATCTTGTGAGGCTTCCTCATAGTTGGTTCCTACGTCGTGCTCGTTTTCATTGATTTTTTGGGACAAAAATTGGTGATAGGACTCCATGAGTGGGATTATGTTGAACAAGGAGGGGCTGTACTCTCATCTATTCTAGTGGACTTGTTCGAAGTCCTATTTTACCTCTATGTCAAGGTTATCCATGAGTAATCCTACTTGGATTTTGGCACAAACAAAGTTATATTGTTCATGGTTGAGTGCAACATGCTTTGGGTGGATCGTGAAGGTGTCAAATATGTTAGACATCGACATGGAAGGTTGACCTAGATTCATGTTCACAGATCAAAGTGGAAGAGTTGCTGTTTGCAAAAAAATGGCTAACCTTGAAAAATGTAGAAAAATGTCTGTGTCTGTTGGTAATAGAAAAAAACAAGCTAAGTATAAAAACATAGAAAATTGACCAAGTGTAAAACTACAAAAATCTAGCTAAGTATGAAAATGTAGAAAAAATGCTAGGTATGGAGATGCAAAAAAATGCTAAGTATGAAAATGCAGAAAAAATGCTAATTATGAAAATGTAGAAAAAAATGCTAAGTATGAAAATGCAAAAAAATGGTTAAGTATGAAAATGTCGAAAAAATGTCTAAGTATAAAATTGTAGAAAAAAATGCTAAGTATGGAGACTATGCTCCACACCAACTATGCTCCACACCAACTACACTCTCCACTTACTACGCTCTCTATGCTTAGAGAGCGAAGACTTAGAAAAAAGTGGAGAATGATGTGATTTGGGTTGCTATGTGGGGTTTGAGGGAGATTGAAAATAGGGATCAATCTACACCAATAGGGGTGTTGAGAGAATGCAAAGACAACCACAATGAAGTGCAAAGAAAGAAATGACAGGGCCCTTCTAATGCTTGAAACTGTAGTGACCAAAAATGTCAATGGCTAGAACACTAAGGGATCAATAGGTGCACAGACTAACCTTGCATTTGTGTGAGGGCCTTGTTGGAGGTGGAGACGGGATGACCTAAATGTTCTTGTCGATCGAATAGGGACTTACGAAGTGCAAATAATGCTAAGTGTCGAGCGGTGTCAATTGTGTTAACTGTGTGAACAGTGTTGAGCATAGTTAATGTTAATAGTGTGAATAGTGCCAAACGTAGTCACATTTTTTGGTAGAAAATAGGAGTGTCAAAATGCGTGGACCATTGCTTGAGCATAGTTGTAGGTCAAAATGCAAACAAAATGCAAAAAAATACAAAGAAAATGCAAAGAAAATGCAAGGGAGAAAGAGAGAAAAATGAAACATTGCCTGAAATGGGGTTGAGCATAGTTAACTCTAAAAGAGGTTTAGAAGGTACGTGGTGTACAACAGGTGCAGTGGAGAGCATAATCACAGTCTCGGTGGTGTTGGGCCATGAAGTTTGGCACTCGCCATGGTGTTTGTACCTACTGAGTTGGTCGTCATGTTGTACTGTGGGTTGTGGTGTTTAGTTGGGCTACAAGGGGGCTGTGGTGGGCCATGGTCTACAACTCTACCTCTCTGGGTTACTAGTGTGCCTTTGGATCTCATTCACCCAAATGCCAAATGCCAAACTTGAAAAATGCCAATCGTTTGAAATTTGCTCTCTCCCCCTTGAAAATGCCTAAGGTGGGGATATTTATAGGGTTAGGGTTGTTGAAAAATGTGGATTGGCTACCACATGGCATAGGGGTAGTTGGGACTACACTCAACCCCAACTACACTTAACCCTAACTATGCTCTAGAGTGTAGTCCTGATAGTTAGAAAAAATATGCCAAAACTGGTGTTTTCATGCTGACTACATTCTAGAGCATAGTCCCAGCAGTGGAGAGCATAGTCTGAGCAGTGGAGAGCATAGTCTGAGCACTTAGAAATATTTGCAGCTTGTGTCATCATTCTGATACTTAGAAAAAATCTTACAAAATTAGCTGTTGTGTGTTGCCTACACTCACTACATGCTAAAGCATAGTCCCAGTAGTGGAGAGTGTAGTCTCAACACTTAGAAAAATTTTGTAGCTTGTGACCTTGTTCGGACACTTAGCCAAAATTGCAGAAAGCTAGCCATTGAAGTTGACTACACTCTACTGTAGTGGAGAGCATAGTCCCAGCACTTAGAAAAATTTGTAGAAAGTGTTATCATTCTAACACTTAGAAACATGTTACAAATTTGGTAGTTTGAGCTAATTATGCTCAACACTTAGAAAAATTTGGACAAAGTGCCACCATTTTGACACTTAGTAAAATTTGCAGTTGAGATGTTGGGACCTGAAATTTTGTGGTGTTTCATACCCTGGTTAGTAAATAGAATGGCCATGGGGAAAGCACTTACTATCTTTACTAATCCCCCAAATTTGAATGCCCATTTCACCTAAATTTGGTAGCCAATTTGCAACCCCATTCATGTCCCAAAGACCCTATAAAGGCCAAACTCCAACACCATTTATAGGTTCCATATTTTTTTGATAGGTTTTAGTTCCACACATTTTTTTACAGTTTCAGTAATTTTTATAGCAATTTGCATATACACAACTCTATGCCTAGGGAATTTTTAGGCAGTTAAGAGCTCTTGCAAGTTCCCATACTTGTAGTCTCTTAAACCCTAGCATGGAAGCATTGAGGCCTTGAGATTTGGTAAATTTTGATGTTAACACTGCACTTCTGAGACTCCAAAACCAACATGGAGCAACTTAGCATCCAAATATTCTCCCTTTCTCATCCCCAATAGTGACCAAATTAGTAGATCCAAGGTTGTAGCAGCAAAGGGGGGTTCTATAGCATCAAGAGTTGCTTGGCACTGAGATCGTGGAGCAGATCATCTTAGCTTTAATGAGCTTTGAACTCTTGTGTAAGTGGATCTCCTTTTGCCTCATCTAGGCACCATTTTTTATACACATTTCTCTAACTTATTCTTTATTCTCTTCTCAATAAAGTTTTAAGTTTTGAGTTTTGTGTTCAATAGAATTAAATTTATTATCAATGCATTATTTGGATCTATTTATATTTTCATGTTTCAAATCTCCCAAGTTCTTGGTTGATCTACTGGATTGACCAAGGTGCCTTAGATTCCATTTTCGTCATGAAGGCCCTAGGGATTTGGGATTGAGGAATTGCTTGTGCTGAGGATCCTTGATTTTCATTCTAGTAATTAAGGTTTTTGATCGCAACATAGATGTCAGAGAAATGTAAAGGTGCATGTACACAATAACCATAAAAGGGGAGGATACCTAGTGGCTGACAACTAAACTTGAAAGCAACTCAACTCTGTGCATGGAACAAACTAAGAGCCTTATAAGTGCCTACATTGAAGGCATGGATGAGATGGAGCAAATCCATTACCAACTTTTTGATGAACCTAATGACACTAATTGGGGGGAGTTGAAAATCTTTGAGAGCTTTAAATAAGAGCCCCTTGTGTTAAAGACTCTACTAGATAGAATGGAATATGTTTTTTTGAAAAATGAAAAGTTGGTCATTATCAATGCCAACCTTGCTCCTGTGTAGCAAAAGAAGCTTTTGGGGGTGGTTAAAAAATGGACAATAGCCTTTTCTTGTTCATATCATGAGCTAAATGAAATTGATCCAAGGATATGCCAACATCAAATCTACATAGACTCTTCTATTAAATCAAAGAGGTAGTCACAATGGCAGTTGAATCACAAATTGAAGTAGATTATGAAAGAGGAGATTGAATAACTCCTCAAGGTAGGGTTCAGCTATCCCATTTCAAATAGCAAGTGGATTAGCCCACTTGTGATAGTGCGAAAGAAAGGTGGCAAATGGAGATTCTGCATCAACTTTAGGCTATTAAACATGGCAACATACAAAGATCACTCTTTATTGTCATTTGTGGACTAGTTGTTGGACATCATTTCTAGGCATTGCTATTATAGCTTTCTAGATGGTTATAATGGTTATAACCAAATCCAGATAGCACCAAAAGATCAAGCAAAAACAACATTCATGAGTCCCTAGGGGACTTTCACCTATAGAAAGATGCTATTTGGCCTATGTAATGCCCCTACCACATTCGAACACCTTGTCTTGAGCATTTTCCAACAATAGATTGGTAGCCGGTTGGAAGTCTTCATGAATGACTTCTCCACCTATGGGGCTATGTTTGAGAAAGCCTTGAACCATCTTGAGAAATTGCTGAAAAGGTGCATGAAGACAAATCTTAGGTTCAAGTGGTAGACAAGCCATATGATGGTCTAGGAAGGCATTGTCTTGGGGCTTAGAATTTCAAAGAAAGGGATTAAGATGGATTCTAAAAAAATAACCAAGGAATTATCTAACAATAAAAAATAGTTAAATATGTGAGGTCATTCTTTGGCCACATTGGCTACAATCAGTGCTTCATAGAAAATTTTTCTAAGATCGTTAAGTCATTGGTGGAGCTAACAAATAAGGATGTTTCATTTTTTTGGACCAAGAAATATGAATGTGCATTGTAGCAGCTTAAGAAAAATCTTGTCAAGACTCCAATTCTACAAGCATGTGATTAATTTATGCCCTTTCACATCATGATGGATGCATTCAATTATGCCTTGGAAGCCATGCTCATGTACTTGGACGATCAAAAACATCCTTACTACATCCACTACATGAGTAGAAGCATTGTGGGTGCACAGTTGAACTACACCACAATGGAGAAATAATTGATGATAGTAGTGTTCACCTTGGAGAAATTCAGGTACTATGTGCTTGGATACAAGGTGTTTGTCCACATAGATCATAGTGCAATCTAGTTCCTAATGAATAAGCCAATAGTGAGCTCCTATGTCATACGCTGGTTAGTGATCTTGTAGGAATTCGATCTAACAATGGTAGATCAAAAGGGGACCAAGAACATGGTTGCTAACCACTTGTCTCGATTGCGATGAAACAACAAAGAGGAGGACAACTTGCTTTCATATCAATTTCTTGATGAACTCCTCTTTGTTGGGGCTATAACCGAGCTAATGTGCATTGAACCTAATTAGTATGATGGCATTCTCACATATCTTCTTACTCTAGAGATGCCACAAGAGTGGGGCAATAGGAAGAAACAACAATTTCTTCACCAAGCTAAACATTTCATGGAGATCAATGGACACCTTTATAATGTATGTGTTGATGGCATGGTTCAATGGTACATGCATGATGCTGGTCAATTGTGTGTGCTCCAAGATGCTCATGAGGGTTCTTATGGGGGCCACTATTCTAGGAGATGCACAACCATTAAGATTCTCATGGCAAAGTATTATTGGCCAACACTTTTTAGGGATGCTCATTACTTCATTTGTTCCTATGAAATTTGCCAACATGATGGTGGAATGACCGCTCATATGAAGGAGCCTCAGTAGTGGATCCAACCATTGGAGCCCTTTAATATTTGGGGCATTGACTTCATGGGTCCCATCACTTTCATGTCAAATGAAAAGGCATACATCATAGTCACTATTGATTATTGTATGAAATGGGTAGAAGCTATAACCATCACCAATTGTACATTTTCGACGACTACTCAGTTTGTACGACAAAATGTTGTGAACAAGTTTGGGGTTCCACATGCACTTATTTCTGATAATGAAACTAATTTTTTAGGCACTACCTTTCGGAAGCTCATGCAATGCTTGGGGGTTGAACATAAATTAACAACACCTTACCACCCCCAAGCTAACAGTCAAGTAGAGGTTAGGAATAGGAAAATCACAAAGATACTAACAAGAACTGTTAGTAAATATAGAAGGGACTAGAGGACGAAACTCAACGATGCCCTTTGGGCCTATCGCTCCACTTGGAAACTTCCTATTGGCTACTCTCTCTATGAGCTTATGTATGGAAAATTACCAACACTTCTAATCCAAATAGAACTTTGTACATCGTCAATAGCTTGTGATCTTGATCTTGACCTAAGTCTAGCACAAAAAGAAAGATTAATGAACCTCAACTTACTAGATAAGAATTGATTGATGACCATGTCATCTAACGAAGTGCACAAGGTATTCAATAAATAACAACATGACCTATGAATTAGAAAAGTAAAATTTCAACTAAGAGATAGGATCCTGTACTACAATGTCACATACGTACCACAAAGAACTAAATTCCAAACGTTGTGGGAGGGGTCCTACATTATCTACAAAACCTTTCCCTCTAGGGCCATGTTAATTTAAAAATTTTAAAGAAAAAACTAAAAACTATTGGTCAACATGCAACAACTTAAATCTTTCCATGAGCCTAAGAGAGTCAATGATCAGAACACCTCAACGAATGGACATGAACAATCAATTTTTCGGATCTCCTCCTTCCAACTCAGTCATGGGGGAGATGGCCATCCATGTTGATTTAATAATGTGGCTCCTTGGTTTTTCACATTTTTTGTTTTACATCATTTTTAGTACATTTTTCTCTTTCTTAAATATTTTACACTTTCTTCTATATTTTGCTTTATTTGGTTTGGAATTTTTCTTATGTTTTTCTTTATTGCCGCAAGAACTAAGTGCAACAGTAGTTGTTGATTGATGGTGGTTTATACTATAATATTATTTGATTGCTAATGTTTGGATTCTATCTTTGAATTTTGGTATTAATAACTAAGACATGTTTTCTTCTTCATGATAATAGGTAGTGAGTCAATGTCATCCATCCATCTACGAAACTCTATGGTGTTCCCTTATTTTGGAAATATGCAATCCCTTCTTATATGAAACTTTTAATGAATTTGTGACTTGGGTAGTTTCCAAACTTGGGAAGAATTAAAAGGATAGACAAGGATGTGACTTTAAAGGGATTTGATGCTCTTTGTACTTGCCTACCCTTTTGGGTGCATGAATGTTTCCATGGATTTCTCATCATTTTGTTGTTTACCAATAATAGAAAGCAAAGTCTTTACATGGTGTGGTTCCAATAAATAATAATAATAATAATCATGGAAATTCAAAGCACATCCCTT
>MNCI01032899.1:138260-207575 GCA_015680685.1 Gnetum montanum | reverse complement strand
AATCCCATACCTTCCCAAAATTTTGTAAGAAACTTGTTCCTCTTTTTGTTCACTCAAGGATGAGTTTTCATTCAGTCGTGGAGGTATAATGAGCCGTTGTGGGTTGATCGAACTAATGCAATCCTATCGATGTGATTGTGTCGATGCGTGATTTGCTGCATTAATGTGTACATGTCTTCATAGTGTCTTGTGTTGTCTATATAAATGCATGCACTAGTTGCATTTATGTCATCCAAGTATGAGTTGTTAGCCGAACTCTTGCAATTTTATCTTTCCAAAGTTAGAATATTTTCTAAGTGCTTGTAGTAGGAGTTGAGAAGTGTGTGGATCTCTATTTGAGCATTGATGTACTTGAGCACCTTAGTATGAACAACAAAAAAAATAAGCTTTCTTAATAAGCCTTGCAACACTTGGACTTAGCTTAATGTTTACTTCATGCATTTATTATTTATGAAATTTACTTGAATGAATTTAAGAAATTAGTTCATAGCAATTAATTAACGCACATAAGTATGACCATTGCGAGCATACATTAATGCTTGGTAATCCTAGTAGCACTTACGCTTGGTAACCTAGTAGCATTGCAACATGTTTAGAAAGTGTACAGAAAGTGGGAATGGATGCTTATGTTAGGATTAGCTAAGCATTAGTTAGTTATAGATTAATTAAGCATTTAATTACTTTATTTTTAGCACTTGGAAAAATTAAATGAAAAATGTAAAATTATAGAAATCATATGCCTTAGTTACACTTAACCATACCTTTGCAATTCACAAGTAAAACTAAGAAGACAATGATCATGTATGTTAGACTCACTACCTAGACCTAGTGTACTTAAAGAGCTAAAGTCTACAAAATTTGACTGGACTGCTTAGTGAATGCTAGTGATTCGTATGGTTGGGCATAAGGACTGCTCATTGCTCATCATTAAACCTCTAAATGATCTTTCACAATATTTTTTTTGGAAAGTTTCTAGTTACCCATGTATCAATAATACCAAATGTAACACCCTCAACTAAGCATCTTGATAAATTATTATTGTGATTCAAATGTATGTTTTGTAATTTATGGCAATCTTTGTCATGAGTGATAGAAATATGTACCTAGAAGCTTAGGATTGTATGACATTTGTATTTATAATATTTTTTATTTTTAAAAATATATTAATAATTCGGTATCTAAAAAAATATTTTTAATTTATTTTATTTTACATATTCTATGTTCACTAAGCATGTGAGAATATGTAGTTAGATACCTTTGACAAACGAATATTATTAGGGAACTATGTGGCAAATGGCATAATTGGCATGATTTATGAAAACTAGAAATTGGAAATTTTTATTACATCTAGGAAATTACAAAGGATTCGTTAGAAAGTTACAAAGCCTAACCATATTGTTGAAGAAGGTTAAAAATATCATTGATGTAATGCCTCAAGTAGATAAGAGCAATTTGAAAGAAAGTAATCAACACATTATAATTAATAGTATAATTCAATCAAATGTGATCTAAAGATGGGTAAAAAAAAATATGTTCTTCATATTCTATGCTTTGTTTGCACCATTTGCAAATATGCTCTTCTCTTGGTAAATTGATCCAATGACCTATCTCAATAAGGAGATAATGAGAGCCCATTCCTGCTCTAGCAATTTGATTCCTTAAATAAATAAGAATAGCTGAGAATAGATACTTTTGAGTACTCAATAATAAAGTCCTCTAATAGAATGTAAATAAAGATGCTTTTTCCTTAATGTGTTCAACCAAACTTTAGCCAAAATTTTTTTTATAGTTTTTCATAATTTTCCTTGATGCAACGATCCATGTTCTTATGTAGCATTCATTATCTCCTTAGCATAGTTAACTTTTTCCATGTGACTTAACTTTTAGTATAAGCAATAAATTGACAAAGGGGTTTAACTTTAAGAGGAAGCAAATCTTCTTCTAAAAGTCAGATATCATAAGAAGGTTGCATTTTTACTTGAAATTCACATACAAGAAATTGTTTTTTAAACATGCTTTAATTTTTCCCAATTATGTATGGAAAGAGAAGTCCCTCAAGCAACACAC
This sequence comes from Gnetum montanum, assembly GCA_015680685.1. Taxonomy (NCBI): domain Eukaryota; kingdom Viridiplantae; phylum Streptophyta; class Gnetopsida; order Gnetales; family Gnetaceae; genus Gnetum; species Gnetum montanum. Next base: position 205,508 of record MNCI01032899.1, on the reverse strand, counting down.
CCATATAACAATATAGGTTAGACAAGACTACAAAAAATTTTCCTTTTAATCTCCTATGCTAAAATTTATTTCTTGCTACAATTATTTCTTAGAGTAAATAGAGCTTTCATGCCACTTAAAACCATTTGAGAAATAAGGGTATTTCAACTATAATTACTGGTAAATTGAACTCCTAAATATTTATAAGATTTACATATATCAAGTATTTTTTCTCCAGGGAAAAAATTGTAATTTCTATTTCTAGTACTACAAACTATAATTTTAGCCTTTTCAATATTAAATTTCATACCAGAATGATTTTAGTAGTCATGAATAATTTGAAACATATAATTTAATCTTGTAGCTAATTTTGCAATTAAGGACACATCATTTGTAAAGAGAAGCATGTTCAAAAATAATCCATTCATGACATACCATGATTAAAGGCACCTTGCATCTAGTCCTCCAATTCATCTATAAATATGCCAAAAAGGGTAGGGGATAAAAAAAACCTTATTGAACTCCAACTAAGCTTTTGATAATTATTTCTTCTCTAGTAGGATTATGTTCAATAAGAATGTTAGCCATCTCATGGATTCTTTTAGTAGTAGAAAGAATATCTTGTGGAATTTTAATGCTATCCAATCTCTTCCAAAGTTTATCTTAAGCAATAGAATCATAAGTCATGGAGAAATTAAAAAAATAGATAAAAGTTGTATGGTTGGGTCTTTTTGTTTTCTCTACATAATAACACAAAGATATTAGATGATCTATAGTAGAATGATTCCTCCTAATGCCTACTTGTAACTGAGCATAAAGACCTTGCATTTTTGCCCATGAACTAGTTTTATTCTTCAAAATAATACCCAAAATCTTAGTGAAATTTGAATTGATTGCAATCAATTGGTGATTACTAAGATCTATCCTATATTATTTTTTTGAAATGAAAGATTGCTTGACTAGAATACCAGGAGTAATCCAAATCATGCTAAAGCCCTTTATTAAGAAGATTGTAAGCTACTTTTCAATCCAATGGACCATCCCATTTAAAAAGGTCTACATATAATCCATTAACATTAACACCTTTTCGAGAAGATAATCTTGGAATTCATGCAAAAAAATCATCAAGGAATAACTCAAGAACACTACAATTATCTTGCACTGTTGGAAGTGCTTTTTGATTAAAAAGGTCATTAAAGAAAGTTTGAATAGTAGATAAGGAAAAATTCTAACCATGTTGGTATCTATCTTAGAATAAATTCCAAAAGCTCTTTGGATTTTAATGGAGCTCAACAATCATTCTTTCCTAATCTTCTTTAATGAACTTCCTTTTCTAAAATTGAATAAGCTTTCTATAATTATTTAGCATTGAAACATCAAAATGTGAGGCTCTAACATTTTTATGAGTTGTCAAATAGTCCACATCAAACCATAGTTTTCTACAAGTAGGCCTCTTCTTAATCTACACCTAAGTAGATGTAGACAGAACATTAGTCAAATCTATATCATTGTCATTGTTGATCAACATATTAGCTAATCTTATTTAAAAATTCTAACAATTATCTTTTATGAGATGATGAGTTTTGCATTTCTTGTAAATAATATGATGAACTAAATTAAGAATAGTAAATTTTAAGTAATGATGAGGAGATTCTAGAAGTTTTTTCCTACTTGAAAGTTTTTATTGCATCTATATTATCATTAGTATAGAAGAGAAGATTAATATAAGAGTTACTTTGGTGTCCAATAAAGGTAAAATGAGAGGAGAAAGGAAATTTTCTAATGTTATTAAGGATTAAAAAAATCAAAGGAATGTTCTCACTCTAAGAAATAAATACCTCTTTAATTTGCACTATGATTAGCAAATCTTTTGTGAAGTAAATAGAGATCTTCATTGAAATTTAATTGAGAATTCCAAACAAGCCTTTGAATCTAACTTTTTCCAATAGAAGCATTAAAATTCCCACAAATGACTCTTTTCATATTTTCATACTTTTTTGTATTTTCTAAAATTTATTTTAGATTTTTATGGGTGGGCATATGTGAGCTAAATGTTAGCTTTTTGACATCTTAGTGAGAGTTTGTTGCTAAGTGAGATGCCATCTAGAAAGTTTCTTTCTATTCAATATTTTTTCTATGCTTCATTGTCATCCACCACTATATGATTTGGTTAATATTGAGAAGTTTTCATGCTGATATGACTAATATTTTAATCTAAGAATTGGATAGCTAATGGTACTATGGTTATTATTCTTGAGGCAATAACACCATAGAAAAAGGGATTGGTAGGCTATTAGAGACCTTGGATATGGTTTTTGTAGTCCCATCTATTGAATATTGCAATGAACTTGGGTTATGGAGAGAGTTTAGGAATAGCTGTCCTATCATTTTGGAAGAAGATCTACTTCCATAATGATTGTTGTTTTAGGACAATTATGCATAATTGGACTATGATTGCTAGTCAAGAGTGTTAATGAAGACTAAAATGTGGTGGGCTTGCAAACAAGTGAATAATAAAATTTATGAAAGTATACATGCTAACTAATTCATATGATACATAGAGCATGGTGATGCTAGCCTTCAAAATCTTTGATTGTTGGTGATTTTGGATAGACATTGTAATATTTGTTGGATCTTATCAATGAACACTTGTTCTTATTAAATGGTTTGATTTTTATGCCCCTTACCAATAGTTTCTTAGATCATTATATTTTAGCTAATGATTCCTTGGTATTGATCTTAATAGAATTTCTAGTAATGTTTTTCTACTTAGTCTTCTTAGACTAATCCCTTTTCTTTCATAGGTAGGATTGAAGATCTTAGCAATGTGGGTGATGCTTAAGGAGCTAGAAGTGATAACTGTATAGGGTGTAGGCTTATATACTATTTAGTGTTTTTCATGTAGGATGTTGTTTAATGTATGTTAGATGAACAAAAGGTATCTCTTATTCCATGCATGCCTTAGACTTATGAAATTTAACTAATGTTGGAATTTCTTATATAGAATAATATGTGCTAGTGAACCATTTTATTTTGTGGACTTGAGTGTTATTTAAATCATTGTTTTGACTTTATTATTTCTATTTAATTTTGTGTCTTATATTTATTATATCTACTAAGTTTGAGGTGTTACAATTTGGTATTAGAGCTTTAGGTTTTTGAGCACTTGGTGATCTTTGTGATAGAAATGATTAGAGGAAGGAGCATGTGAGAGCTTAAGTCTAGTAGGCAGGGTAAAGAAAATGTAGAGCATGAGGCGTCTCAAGTTGACATGATGAGGAAGTTGTATTAGTATCTACAAATTTAATACCAAAATATAGCTAAGCATGTTGGTTTAGAAGGCTTTGGTGATGGTACTATTGTTGGTGTTGGCAGTGTAATTGGAGGAGCAATGAATGTAGATGGAACACGTTAATCCATTAGTAGAGATTTAATGAAGTAATTCTCTTAGTTGGCTCTTTCTATCTTCAAGGACTATGAGGATTGTACTTTAACAATGTCCTAGTTATGAGGAGTTGAGAAGGTGTTCAAGCTCATTGAATGCTCATCATTGTAGTAGATACACTTGGTTGTATATTAGTTGTAGAAGGATGGATAGTCATGGTGGACTTTAGTCAAAATGAATAGGTAGTGGGAAGAGGTTGAGGTGAAATGGAGGGATTTTATGGATGCATTAAAGGAGAGGTATGTGTCCAAAGATTTTGTTAAGGAAAAGTGGATGAATTTCATAACCTACCTTATGGAAATCTCACTGTACCTAAGTATGATGTTCATTTCATCTAGCATAGTGTAGTTATGGACTATGTCCATAGAGATTATGAACTAAAATCAGACCATTTCATTAAGGAGCTTAAGCCTAGTCTTAGAGATTAGTTACTAGCTATAGGGATTAATCATGATAAGGTGACATACTCTTGAGCTATTACTATTGAGAGGAACTAACTGCTAGATGATAATAAGTAGTAACAAAAGAGAACTTTTCCAATGAGAGGTAAATTTGATGGAGCCCAGTAGCAATGTAGAAGTGATGTTGGTGGAAGCAAAAGTGAATTTAGCAATCAATGGATTATTACTTGTTTCAACTTTGACAAGGTGAGACACATTAGGTAAGATCATCTGAATAGTTTCAACTAGTTGATAAATAGGACACAAACATCATGATGACCCAAGGCTTAATGTAGGTAGGGGTTGTGGATGTGGTGGACATGTTGTTTCTTAGAGTATCCAAGATAGTAGTATGATCACTAGACATGACATAGAAGTTGGATGAAAGAACCAAGAAAAATTGTATGTATTAATTGATTTTCCACTTGATGAGTAGCCTAATGTGGTGATGAAGGTTGAAGATATACTTCTTAATATACCAAGTTCTATTCTATTTGATCTTGGAGCTACTCATTCCTTCATTAATCCTAAATTAGTAACACATGTTATGTTAATTTGTTTTATCCTTCCTTCCTTGTTGGTGATTTCATCTATTGGTCAACGTGAGATAAAAGTTACTAGAGTATGTAAAGTAGTGCCATTGAATCTCCAATTTGTGTCATGAAGTAGTGATCTTTTGGTCATGTCATTGGGTGAGTGTGATGATATCTTAGTGATGGATTGGCTAGCAAAGTATGGTGGAGTATTATATTGTCATTTGAAGTTTCTAAATCTATAGCAAAATGATGGAGAATGTATTTAAATTATCACTAAGTCTTGAAAGAAGAACTTGTAGATAATTTTCTATAACATTTTTAAAAAGTCATTTAGGAAGGGGCATGAGTGTTATGCAATGATGATAAACTAGATAATAGGAATTGATGTAATGAAATTTTTATTATACAAGAGAGTTACCAAGATTACCTCCTAAACATGAAATTAATGTAGAGATTACCTTAATACTAGATGTTAAACTTATTTTCAAAAAATCCTATTACATGCCCCTAGTAGATTTGGATGAATAAAAAAATACAAGTATAAGAGCTACTTAATAAGGGATTGATTAAGCCTAGTGTATCTCCATGGGATAATTTAGAACTATTATTAAAAAGAAGTGTGGAAGTTTAAGGTTACGTATTGATTATAGTTGGCTTAACTAGTCGATAGTGAGAAATTAATATCTATTTTCTAATATTGATGATCTTTTTGACTAGCTATGTGGGGCTAAGGCTTTTTCTAAGGTTGACTTAAAATCTGGCTATCATTAAGTAAGGATAAAGGAGATAAATATTCATAAGAAAATGGTTAGGACATGGTATGAACATTATGATTTTTTGGTTCTTCCATTTGGACTCACTAATGATTTAGCTAAGTTCATGCATCTTATGAATACAGTGATGCATTCTTATCTAAACCAATTTGTTATATTCTCATTAATGACATCTTGGTTTAGTCTAAAAATGAGAAGCACAAAGAACATCTTAAAATAGTGTTGCAAACTTTAAGGAATTATCAACTATGTGTTCAACCTACAAAGTGTTCTTTTTGAATGAAGAAATTTTAGTTCTTAGGGCATGTCATATCTGGAGATGGTATATCAGTAGACACATCCAAAATTGTAGTAGTGGAGAAGTGACCAGTACCTAAGATAGTGGCTAAAGTCAAAATTTTTCTAGGATCAACAGTATATTATTGATGATTTATGAAGACTTTCTTAAGAATTATTGGCCTTTTGACCAAGTTCTTAAGAAAGACAACAAGTTTGATTGAATAAGAACATGTGAAGCATCTTTCTTAGAGCTTAATAATAGGTTAACCCATATGTCTATTCTCATATCTTTAATTCTAGGCAAACCATATGAGGTTTATTTAGATGCTTCTAGAGAAGGATTTGGTTTTGTGTTGATGTAAGATGAAAATGTAGTTGCTTATGCTTCATGATAGTTAAGATCTCATGAAATAAGATATCCTACAAATGATTTGGAGTTGGGAGCAATAGTATTTGGACTAAGATTTGATGTCATTATCTCTATGGTGAGAAGGTAACATTGTGGATTGATCATAAGGGACTTCAATACTTGATAAATCAACCACAATTAAATCTGAGGTAGTGAAGTTGGGTTGAATTGTGAAGAAACTTTGATTTTACTATAAATTATCATCCAAGAAATTCAATTTAGTTGTTGATGCATTAAGTAAAGTAGTATGGAAGATAAAAAATTTGGTCCTTTTGCCTAATCTAAAAGAAGAGATTCAAAAATAATAATTGATAAATATATGGTATTTAAAGCAAATGAATTAGATTTAGCAAGGCAAAGAACCATACTCTTTAAATAGATTTGAAGTGCTTAAGGTTAAAGATAGATTATATGTTCTAATCTCATTGCGCAAGCAAGTTCTTAATGAAGCTCATATGGGCAAGTATCATTTGCACCTAGGTATCAAGAAGATGTACAAATTAATTGAAAGTAATTTTTGGTGGCTAGGAATGGAAAAAATAGGTGAGTATGTGGGTTGGTGTTTAATTTATCATAGGTTACGGTAGAACACTAGAGGCTAGGAGGTTATCTTTATCCACATGATATTATACAATGGAAGTGGGATGTTATTGACATGGATGTTTTTATGGATTTTTCACAAACCAGAGGTGGAAAAGGTTTTTTCTTGATGATTATGGATATTCTCACCAAATCAACTTATTTGTTATTAAAAATACTAAATATCAATGCTAAGGAGATGATAAAATTATACATAATAGAGATTGTCAAGTTGCATGAAGTGTCATTAAAGATTATTTCTTATACGAATGTGAAATTCACCTTACATTTTTGGTAAGATTTCCAAGTAGGCATGGGGTCTAAACTAAATTTGAATTCTGCATATCATCCATAGATAGATGATCGAATAGATCATGCCAATCAGATGCTTGAGAATACATTACATGCTGCTATGTAGTATCAGAAAAATTAGGAGTGGTTATTACCACTAGTAGAATTTGCTTATAATAATAACTATTAAAAAAGCTTGAAAGTAGCACATTATGAGGTTTTATATGGTAGACCCTACAAAATACCTCTATGTTGGGATATAATTGAAGATAGACAACGAGCAAGTACTGTATGATGGTACACACTAGGATCATCACCTAGAGACTCAATGCTCATCTTACTAAGGTAGGGTCATGGGAAGATAGTAGATGAGTAAAAGATTAACATATTTTGAGTGGCTGCATCTAGGATTGAATCTAGGTCTTATGACTTGAGAAACCAACATGTTACAATCACTTCAAGTGGTGGTCTAGACTACAAAGAAAATTAAGGTAGTTAGGAAAACATTAAGGTTAGCCAAAGATTAATATGTAAAATATTTTAATTTAAGATATAGATATTTGGAATTCGCTATAGGTAACATGATATTCTTGAATTTTTTACCTTTCAAGGAGTTGATGAGTTTTGGATGGAAGGGAAATTTGAGACTTAGGTCTGTTAGACCATTCAAAATTTAGGAACGGATTGGAGAAGTAACTTATTAGCTGATAGGGGTCCCACTGGTTCTAGACTAATAGGATTTATCATACAAATCATAGAGTGATATAGTCATAAACTTCAAAGATAATGTTGAGTGGATTGCTAAGATCACTTGTGTATCATTGCATTCAAGAATTATAAAATAGATTATAATACATATAATACAAATGGAAAAAATCGTGTTGTCATGATTGGGACATTTAAAAAATATTTAGAATTTTATATTTTATAATTTATATGTATTTTATAAATATAATAATAAAACAAATATAAACATACATGCATCACAATATCTTGAAGGGATAGCTGCAATGCTTGTGTTACGATCCTTTATGGGATAGATGCAACACCACACATGAAAAGAAAAAAACGGCTTTTGGTCAAAACCTTAATGGTCCAACATCATGCCATATAGTTATGACCTCCTTGGATAAGGATGAATCATCATAGATTAATGGAATAAGAATTAAGTAAATATTTTTAGTATTTTAATAGTTAAGGCATCAATGATAGAATAAGAAAAAATCATAAGCTTTATTTACCATGCAAACATTGGAATCTAGATTGACTAAATGGTTTTGAGTTACATAAGTAAGGTAGCACTTTGATAGGATCTAGCTACACTTGTGAAAGTGAAAACTCAAAATACACATATAAAATAAGAAAAGAAATCAAGTTACCTAAGGAATTAATTGCTCTTCATTCACACCAAATGCCAAAAGTTCAAATGAAATCAACTTATGCTTCTAATCTTTACATGAGCTTATCTTGGATATTTATGGTTTTTATGTGGAAATGGGGAAGGTTCATTAGCATCTAGGTATCAATGGAGGTTCATCAATGAAATCCAAGCTAATCCTAGTTACACTGAAGGTAAAACGAGGTAAAATAGACTTGGTAGGGAATGTGTCAGCATGCCTGTGTTGATGTAGGGGGTGTGTTGATGCCTTGCATCAATGCACCCTCTAAAAATCACACTTTGTATAATGGATCATAAGTGAAAGTTGGAATTCAAGGGAGTATGCTGGAAGCATAATAGGATCTTAAATGAAGCTAGAATAATCCTATGGAGCTTGGAATCATGCAAACAACCTCAAAGTATGACATAGATGGCTAGGGTACATCTTAAAAGGCCAAGAACCTTAATCAAACATGCTAGAGTACAAACATAAGGCATATGAAATAATTACCTAAATCTAGGACTCATAATTAGCTTATAAATTACCACTAGATGCCTCATCATTCCCCCATGATTGAGTAAAGCTAGTCTCATAGCTTTAAAATTGAAAACATAAAAACAAGGACTAGACATATGAAGAAATCAATGTAGAGTAATTATAAATGTAGAATATAAATCACGACTATGTTACAATACAATTCACCTCACTAAGAAGTGCTAGGAGATAATAAGTTAAGAGAGAATTTCCTTGACATGTTTGTATGAAATAAGAAGTTGGAAGTACATGGTGTGAACATATAAAATCTCAGTAGCTGCACCTCAAGGTGTATTACCCTTGCCTCATGAATGGATCTTTGCTATATATCATTTGCACCTATACCTTCTTCCATATCATCCATCTTCAAATCATTTTCTACCAGATTCTTTGGCGCTTGTTTAAGAAATCTTGCTTGACACACACTAAATCCAAAGATTAAGAACATGACTATCCTCTCCTAGATTTCTCTCTTGAAGAAGGTCTCTTAGATAAAAGTGCTAGATCTAGTGATTAATCTTATTTCTTCTCTTCTTCCAAGATTGGTTATTTTCTTGTAGGATCATAGACCAAGAATTGAGATCTCTCAATCTCCTCCCAAGTAGGTCTACAAAATCTTAAGTGTCATTAACTAAGCATAATGAGTTGTGAAAATGCTGAAACTTATGTGATATTCCCAAGGAATTATACTATCATTGCAAAAAATGGCCATATAAAAAATGATAATTATAATCCTTAGGACCATGAAAGAAAAATAATCACAACTATGGAATTAAGCCTTGCATGGGTAGGTAAAAATAAGGTAGAAATAATTTAAATAACCATCAATATTACAAAGTACATACCAGAATTAGTACCTCTTTCTCATGATTGAGCTACAAGACATCTAGCTTGAACCACATGGATAATGAAAATAGAAAGATCAAGAAGAACAAATGCTTAAAAAAGTCACAATAAATCTAATTTATTGCTAAAACAACAAGGATACAAAAGAGAGAAAAAAGACTAGACTATTAAAAAATTATCTTGAATGACATTCAAATTGATGGAATTTGATTCATAATATTGAATTTTCTCATTTCCATGATCCAAGAACTAGAAAAGAGGGGTTAGAGAAAATGGTGTTGTCTCATCTCCACCATTATTATGGAGTAGTCATGATTCTTGAAAGGCTTTTAAAAAACAGTAATAAAGTTATGATACTTTGGTTTTATAAAAGACATATTTGAAGCTAGCCCAATATCAATTGTAAGGGAAAATTTTTAAGTTAATATTCCTAAGTAACATTAGAGGAGATTAAGAGATTCACATGAAGGATATGTTCAAGCTAGGTATATTATATTTTAACTAGAAACTTGATAAACATTAAGAGGAAATCCATAAATTTTAAAAAATAAAATCCCAAAGTTTCAACGATGGTGTTCATCAAAGTTGCTGCAAAATGGCGGCTATGTCATGATGCTTGGCACTAGTTTGAATTATCGACATCCAGTGGTCTTCGATGGTACAAGCTTTTAGAATCAAACCTTTGCTATTTCGAAAGGTAATTTGGTAAACATAGCCAAAAATGCAATCAGATTCGTGGCTAGAAATGCAAGAGTTAGCAGTGGGCATCATGGACAACCCAAAAGATTATCCTACACAACATACCCTCACTGATTTTTCTTGCAACGATGGGTCCATTTGAACTAGTGGGGTTACGAAACAAGGAGCATAGTGAACACAAGGCAAGTGCATAAGTATTTTTGGAAATTTTAAAATTACCAAGATATAATGTAGAAATCCATAGAAACCATCACTTCTACATATTGATCACATGGATGACCTACGGTGCTTGGAAGAAGTAGAGGCAGTGACAGCAAGAACACTAACCCTAAGCAGTGTCAGCACAGATGGCCATGGTGACTAGAAGGAAAACCATAAGACTCCATCATGTAAAAATTCGTAAGTGGTGGTTGAGGAAAAAGGGATGTGAGACATAAAGTTCACCACATGATGGTCATGAAACGCCACTCTGCCGAGATCATGTCTATTCATGAGCACAATAGCATAGGGTAGTATACATGGCTTTGGATTTTAGTGAACTCATGGGATTCAATGCATGATTATAGGGCCAATTCCATGTTCCCAAATTCTCTCAATTGTATTATGGTTCCAAGTGATTTTATTATTTTGATTTGATCTACCTTTACCACATAAAATATCATATAACATTTAAATCAAAACCTATGTTATGAGAAGAAGCTAATTTTGGCATAAAATCATATTAAGGGGTCAATAATTTCATTCCATATAACATATCATCTAAAAGTTATAAGGAAGAGGTTTAATAGACTTTTGACAAACATATTACAACATTGACACTCTACATGAGAAGTTATAACTTCCTATAGGAGTTACAACTTGTTTTCCTTGAGATTTGTGGAATTATGATTATCAAGAGGACACTTGCCAACTATGGCATATCTTTTTCTAATTTTTGTAACCTCCCATGGTAATCTCCATAATATTTGTTACTAAGAAAACACTTGGCAACCATAGCTTAAATTTCTAATAACTTTATTTGGAAGTTATAACTTCTAGGTGTTGTTACATTTTTACTGTTTGATGGAGCATATAATGTTGAGAATTGAATTTGCCCAAATTAATTCATCATGAGTGACTAAAAGAAAGCTAAATAAGGGTAGTCAATTTCTATTGCCATGGTCATGGAAAATGTAATGCTTAGCAATTCCAATATGAGATAAAAGTAACTAGGCTACTTTTGCTCTATGGTGTAGACATAATATATACAAAGATAAAGGTAAAATTATAGACAATAATTCAAAATGATGCCAATGTTTCTAATATGGCAATGTCCTAACCAATATCTTTTGCCCAAATTGTTAGTTAAGAAAATAATAAGAGATGTAAATAGTTATCAAAAGAAGGCTGTCTAGAGAGGAAGTTCTATTAAAAGCATTATTTCTCTTACTACTGGATTTAGTGAGAGTAATAACTAGTTGATAATATCATTAGTTGTATCCAATTTTTTCATCAAAATTTAGATTGTACTCTTAAAATCACTAAGAATTTTCAAGATGGCTTGGTAACATCAAAGCCTTTAGAAGATGCTACAATTGTAGAGAATACAAAGGGGCCAAATAAAATGTTCGTTTTAACAACAATTATTTTTTCCAACATTGATCCTAGTTGCCAAGAAAATAAATCACATAAGCTTTGCCATAGAAGAGCTTATGTTGTTGAAAAGCCTCAAGAGAAATTTAATAGTAATGTCTTAATAAAATTGCCTATTTTGAGCTTAGAGAATTAATGAAAATCTTTGATATTTTGATGAGACTAAAATAGTTTCTCTATTTTTAAAGTGTATTGCCTTGGTATTTCAATCAAGAGATTGTAAAATTTTTTGAAAGCTTTGTTGAATGCAATCTTTGACATCTATTAACTAGCCAAAATAGAGACTCGTACTTTGTTGTTTACGTAGGAATTTTTGGTAGTATAATAAGATTGTCTTTATGAAATTGCTTGTTGAGATCAAAAAGTTTGGAAAATTCATAGTTGTTGAATTAGGAATAACTTTATTGTGAAGTGTTTCCTCGTGTCAATTTATCTTAATTAAATATTTGAGATTTCACACAAATCTACTTTCTTTTCTTTCTCTCTCTCTCTAAGTCCATTAAATCTTGCTCTATTTCTAGCTTTCTTGTGGAACTTTCTCTTTGGGGGAAATTAGGAATAGATTGGCAGAATTGTGCTCAAATGTTTTTGCAAAATTTTATTTGTTATAACTATCGTACTATAGGGACTATATAGACTAAGTGATTTAACAAAATAGGAACCTTCAATAACTCATAGTATTTGACAAAGTTAGTTGAATCTCTTTATGATAGTTGATTATAGTTTTATACACAGCATAACCATTTCAACATTCATAATAGCAAACACATACTCACATCTAGTACATTTTATAACTACTAAGTTTATTTGGAGGTACTTGGGCCTTAGTGTTGCTAGAGACTAATAAGCACCTAAATCCTATTTGAAGAACACCTTCAATCTTGTGACCTTGAGGATAACGAGACCGTTAGCTTCCCCCACGTTGGCGGTCTAGTCCCAAATGATCACCAATAGTTCTTTTGGTGCTAGAAGGAGGGCTAAAAATTTATCCTCTAATTTCATAAGTCTAATAGTCCTAGCACACCAACCGTTCTTAGTTGTTAGGAGGGTTTAAGAAATTAGATATTATCAATTCATAATCAAATAGACTGATGGTTTTGAAGATTTCAAAGGTTCCAAGGAAATTCTTGATGATAAGACTAATTATTCATAAGAAGAAGAAGAAAAAAGATTTTTTGAGTTTGGAACTAGTGGAATGAAGACTAGAAAGATAAGAAAATCACCCCTTCTATCTAGTTCATTAGTCTATAAGAGAAGACCAAAGAAGTATAAGAGTTCAATGACCAAAAGGAATTTTAATAGAATGACAAATTCACAACTGATAAATCCTTGGCAAAGAGTTACACTAGTAGGATTTTAAAACTACAATGATATTTCTAAGGTAGTTTACAAATATTTGCCTAAATCTTTTATTCTTGGAAAAAATTAGTTAGTTGAAGAATACATCCACATGTTTGAGTTAGCTTTAGCTCATGCAAATGTTGAACATTAAGACCAAGATGGTAGATTTTTTGTAGCAAATATAAAGCAAATGATTCAAATTTGGTATTCAAACTTACCAAGCAATAGTATCACAAGTTAGGATGATATGAAAAATATTTTCTTGGCCCAATTTGGCAATCAATTGGATCAACAACAACTATACTATGGGTTAATACAAGCTAAGCAAGGAGTTAAAGAGTCAAATAGAGATTTTAATATTAAATTTGAGAGAATTTGTAGGCTCCTTCAAAGACATAATATACCATAAGATGATGTTCTTAAAGATACTTATCTTAAGGTTTTGAATCCCAATATTTCAATTTGGTTAAGGAGAACTCCAAACTTGCTAACACTAAATGACTACTTTATTGAAGCTGTACTATTAGAAAAATAGTTGAACTGGAATCATGGAGAGATTATCACAACTCAAAAAAGAGAAGAGAAAATGATGATTCCTGTACAAGATTTTGATCCACTTAAAGCATTACTAGGTCCATCTCGTAGTAAGATAGAGCAAGAATCCAAAAGAAAAGAATATGAAAAAGGACAGTTAATGAGAGACTTGTTTAATGAAGTAGTAAAATTATGAAAAGCTTTGGCAAAATTTAAAATCAAAGAGGAAAAGAAAAATAGAAAAAATAAGTATCAACATACTAAGCTAGTAGAAGATGAGGATGAAAATGATCTTATTATGTCTAACTTCCTTGATATTGAATTAAATAATGAACTATTTAGTGTTCATTATGCAAGAAAATCTTCTAATAATGGATCTAGTGATACTTCTTCTCTAGCAAGCTCTAAAGAAATATCATCAAATGAGGATTGTGACAATAAAGAGGAAAATGGATATAATTTGTGATCAAAAGAAAGGTTAACTACTTCTAGGCCTCCAAACATTATTTCTAATCCATCTACTAAGAGAAAGGTATTTGAACCAAGTAGACGTGAAAATTATAAAAGTAAAGAAGATTGTGTATAGCAAAGTACTCATAATCAATATTTTAATAAATGGATGAAGAAACCAAGATTTTATGGAGATGGAGAACATGATTTAATTGAAGATCTTAAACATATGAGAGCAAATATCAACATATATCAATTGCTATAGATAGGAGATTAGGAAAGAAAAGCTTTAGAGCCTATTAAACGTAAAAAGAGAGTTGGAGAGTTAGAGTTAAGCTATGTATCTAACATTAACAAGAAAACAAAAACTAACTATGATTGTACTCCTGATAAGGAAGCTCCTCCTTTTCTTTTGACAATGAATTTAAAGGACAAGTATCTTCACAATTATTTAGTCAATTTTGAAGCTACAGCTCTTATGCCATTTTCTATATGCAAAAAACTTGGTTTGACTCTTGAAAAATCCAATAAAAAGATTGTTCAAGTGGATAAAAGCAAAGTGAAGATTGTGGGTCATTTACCCAATGTTCTATTGGAAATCGCTTTTGAACCTTGTATCAAAAGTAGAGTAACTATTCAAGTGGTAGACATACCATATTCACATAGTCTTTTGTTAGTAGAAGTTGGAGTAAAAATTTCTCTAGTTACATATCAATATATTATTCACACATGTGGCTACCTTGGAAAGAAGAGCCGAATCAAATATACATTTATAGTGAGCCTTTGATAAATGAAAAAATTACTTCAAATGGAAAGAACAAGGTTATTGAAACAAAATCTTTTGAAACTAGAATTTGTACACTTCAAGAAGTTGATAACTTGGAAAAAGAAGAATCTTAAGATGAGAGCAAATGGAAACTATACTTTGATGGTTCTTGTAATTTTAAAGGTGTAGGAGCTGGAGTAGTTCTAGTAAAAGATGATCTCTAAAAAATATTCAAGGTAATTTATGTATCTTTCCCTTGTACTAATAACAAGGCTAAATATGAAGCTTTGTGTATTGGAATGAAAACAACATTGGAAAGAGGAATCAAGGTAATCACTATAAAAGGAGACTCAAGATTAGTTTGTGAATAGATTAAAAATAATTATGGTAAAAATCTCATGCTTGCAACCTTATAGACAACTTGTCTACAAAATGTTGGATCAATTTCATCTCTACAAAATAGAATATATAGGTAGGAAGGATAATTATATAGTAGATGACCTAGCAAAAGTAGCTTTGACATTAGATGTGAAAAAGATAAAAGGTTATGAAGGTGTAATGATCATGAATGAACATCAGCTATCAATACCAGATAACATACAACATTTATAAGTATTTGAAGATGATGATCAATTCATTAGATTCTTAAGGAATAAATAAGAATTCAAAAGTTAGGTCATATTTGAAATAGTGTCAAGGTTTAAGAAAAAATCTATTCCAAAAAAGGTGATTGATTTTGAACATGAGTTTAGCAAAAATTCATTTACTGGAAAAGATATACAGAATTCAGACAATCAAGCTTATGAAGTAATAAATCTTGGATCTACTGAGATATCAAAGATGTTAAATGTTACAAAGAAAAAAGATTTAGTGTTCAAGAAAAAATTATTATTACTTCTAAAAAATAATTTGAAAAATTTTGCTTGGTCTTATGACAATCTTAAAACCTTTAGACTAGATCTGATAACATAAATAAAAATAAAAGAAATTTAATCCATCATTTGAGCCAGCAATGGAAGTTGAGATTAAGAAGTTATTACAAGCCCAAATTATATATCCAATTCGATATTTGACATGGCTTGCTAATCTTGTTCCAGTAAGAAAGAAGAATGGTGATATTAGGCTTTGTGTGGATTTCAAAAATTTGAATGAAGCCTCATAAAAAGATAAATATCCATTTTCTAGAATTGAAGAGATGTTGATCAAAGTATTAGCTTGTCAAGTATATTCTTTTTTAGATGGTTTTTTGGGCTATAATCAGATCATGGTAGATAAGGATGATAGATATAAAATAATGTTTGTTACCAAATGGGGAACTTTCACTTACTAAAGAATGCCATTTGGATTGTCAAATGCTAGAGCTACTTTTCAGAGAGCAATGGTTTTAGCCTTTAAAGGTTTAATAGGTGAGTTCATTGTGGTTTATTTGGGTGATATCATCATTTTTTCAAAAAGGAAGGAAGATCATATTGGCCATCTTCAACAAGTTTTTGATAAATGCCGTAAGTATGGTATTTCATTAAATCCTACAAAATGTATCTTTGGGGTTAAATTTGGAAGTTTACTAGGTCATGTAATCTATCAAGAAGGTATTGCTATAGATAACTCTTGAATCCAAGTAGTACAAAATATCAACCATCCTACAAGCAAAAAGTCTCTTAGATCTTTCTTTGCAAAGAAAAATTTTGTTAAGAAATTTATCCCTGGATTCATTGAAATTACTAAACCTTTGATGCATATGCTAAAGAAAGATGTCATAGTAGAGAAAACATCGGAATCAAAGAAAGCCTTATTAGAAATTAAGAAAACCATTCAAGAAGCTCCCTATTTGGTAAAGCCAAAATTTAAAGAAGACTTTTGGTTATATGCTTTTGCTTCAAATGATTCAGTTGTTGTTATTTTAACTCAAAAGATGAAAGTCAAGATGAACCGATTGGATTCTTAGGGTATCGATTGAAAGGTTCAAAGCTAAGTTATTCAAATTTAGAGAAATAGGCATTCATGGTTATTAAGGCACTTTAGCATTTCAAATAGTACTTGGAAAGCTCATTAGTTCATATTATGTTAATTGAGCTTGCAGTCAAACAATTTTTAGCCTAGAATGAAAATGAATTAAAGAGAGGAAAGTGGCTCATAAAACTTTAAGGTTTTAGATTTTCATTAGGAATATGCAAAACCATTAAAGAAATGGGGTTAGAGAAGTTAATGGCTAGGGAAGATGAAGTATGTGTGCTTAAGACTCATGAGGGAAATTGGTATGATGAGATTCTAGAATTCCTTGATACATGAAAGGTTCAAAGTAATTTAACTACAAGTTAGAAGAGAGCTTTCTTCAAGAAGACAAATAAATTTGTGGTTAAAGATGGAATCTTATATAGAAAGGATTTCAGAGGGGTTTTGTTAAAATGTATTCATAATGTTCAAAATGGTCCTATCTTAGAACAATTCCATGATCATTCCAATTTGTTTTATGAATCTCCTAAGTCTACAATGCAACATATACTTTGTTATGATTTTTATTGGCATAGTATGTATCAAGATATTAGTTTGAAACTTCAAAGATGTTACAAATGTCAAATTCATGGATCAAAGATCAAAACTTCTAGAGCTCTTTTAAAACTAGTAATTACAGATAGACCATTTTAGCAATGGTGCTTAGATTTCATGTGTACAATTACTCCTTCAAGAGTTGGACATAAGTTTATTCTCACAGCTACCAATTCCTTTACCAAATGATCCAAAGAAAAATCTCTAAGAAAAATTTAGCATTAGATGTGATTAAGTTCTTGGAAGATCAAATTCTAAGTCATTTTGGTCTACTCAAAGTACTGGTATTCGATAATAGATCAGTTTTTCAATTTGAAGAATTTATAGCATGGGCATTAGAAAAACCCATCTTTCCATTTTCTTTATTGAATTATTATCCTCAAGGAAATGGCTTAGTTGAGTCTACAAAGAAAAAGCTTATTTCCTACATTAAAAACTTTATGGATGGAAATCCAAGAAATTGGATCGATTACTTACAATCTACATTATGAACTAATAGTGTCAAATTTAAGAAGGCTATCGGAATGTCAGCTTATAAATTAGTCTATGGTTTTCCTACAATAATTATGAACAAAATTATAAGTTTAGCATAAGATTTTGTACAAAATTATAGTGAGAAAATCAATAAAGATATAAGTGTCATGACCTTGTAAGAGAAGCCAAAATGGATAGAACTAAAGATAATTTACTAAGGAATGATTCTCAAGTCAAAAGGTGGTTCAATAGAAAGGCTCTAAAAAGGAATTTTATTATGGAATATGAAAAAGTTAAATAATTTTTTAGCAATATGGACTGGTTCATTTCAGATTAAGAAACAATCATTCGAAAAAACATATAAATTAGTGACACTAGATGGAATAGAATTGAAGTTTCCATATAATGTTTTACACATAAAACATTATTTTGGACAGCTGTTGAAAACTTAAATCTATATATAAAAACTAACATATGTATATAATATAGTAATATATATAATAAATAGTATATATATAGACTTATATGATATGCTTAACCATAACATATATATCCTATATGTATGCTTAGATAAATCTATATAGTATTATTAAAACAAGTATAAGTTAGAGTACTAATTTAAATAATATTTAATTTAAGTGTTAGCTAAATTATTTAATTTATATTTTCTCAAGTATTCATTACTTGTAAGTGGGAGTGATGGTTAGATAACTTCTTAGTGATAAACTAATTTCAACAACCAAATAGTAGAATTCAAATTAGCCTATTATATAATGATGAAAAGATAATTAATTTTGGTTAAGTAGAAAATTTGGTTAGTGAAATTGATGAGAATTTCAAACTTAATTTACACTATATAAGGAGATGTAAATTTCTTAGAAATGCATCATTTTTTAGTTTAAGGTTTAGGTGAAAAAGCAAGTGAAGTGTTTAAGTGTGAGGTAGAAAAATGGTTCTTGGAGAGAGAGCAACAAGAAGGCCTTTTATCCCATCTATCATGGATGTCGTCCAGAGCATGTATTGAGAGCCTATTGTAAGGTAATTGCCTATGGAGCATCTAGTGAAAGCACTTTTCCACTTTGGGTTTTAGATGAGTTTAGATTTCTCATTGGTGGACTCTCCATACATTCCAATGTTTGGGGCAACTTCCATGAATGTAGCACTCAATCTGAATACCATGAAGAGTCTAATAAAGATGATTCTTGGGGAGAGGCTTTTATGTCTTAAGAAATGTGATGAGTGGCGAGGTACCCCCACACTCAACCATACGAATACGAGCGTGCACGCACGATTCGGTGGAACTCCAGGGACTAAGTGCTTATGCACCTTATGGAACACTTAAGGTTGATCAATCATTATCTTCCCAAGCTTACTTGTATTTTTCATGGTTGTATGGTTAAGTAATCTTGAGGCATGTGATTTTTATGTCTTTTATCTTTTTATTGCCTATGCAAACAGGAGAAAGGGTGAAGAGACTAAGCAACTAACTTTCACTAACTAAGCTCTAATCATCCTAGCATCAGTATTTGTTCCGACTTGCTGTACACACCTTGAACTAGTGCAATGCTACTAGAATTACCAAACGCTATTCATTACTGGGTTACCAAGCGTAGCGCACGTGCTCAAAGCGGTCGTACTAAATGCACTTAACTAGGAGAGTTGAGGGTTGAGAGAGATTAATTATCTAAGAAAGCAATTAAGCATTTAACATTAATTAATTTCTATTTAGCTTAGTCCACATGCTGCAAGGTTTATCAGAAAGTTCGTTTGTATTTTCGTATACAAATGTGTGCTTAGGTACAATTTGCTCGAATAAAGATCCATTCACTTTGAGACTACTACTGTGGGCACATGGAAATTATTCTATCTCTGGAATGGTAAAACTGCCAGAGTTTAGCTAAGGGTTTAGATCTAGATGATCTTACAAGGGAAAGCTGCCTCTTATTTATAGATAAGGCGATGAGTTGCAATATCATGTACGTGATATCACAGGGGCTGATGCGATATCACGGATGTGATATTGTGGCCCATGCTATATTGCATCCCATCATACCCCCATGACTGAATGAAAACTCGTCCTCAAGTTCCTTACAAAATATTGGGAAGGTATGGGATTATTGACTTGAATGACACTAATGGTAGATGGGGTGGCATGTGAATGGATCATCATTACAATACATGGAAAAATTTAGTGTTCATGATAACAAGAGTGAGAAAGAAAAGAAAGAGAGAGAAGAAAGAAGAGAGAGAGAAAAGAAAAAAAAGAAGAAGTTTGTTGTTGTTGCACCAAGATTGCACTTTTCGTTGTTCATCCATAAGCATGTCATCAATCTTGTTCCTTGCATAACTACTTTAGCACCAATCCATTCCAAGTGTTTCCTCCAAATCCAATCCGTTGTTGTATGATTGCCATCTGCACACACAACATAGTTTTATATTAGCAAGGGTAAATGAATCACAATATAGTTAATACCTTGCCTTAGTGTAAGGCCCATTGGCTGAGTTGCGATATGGCTAATGTAGGTCTGGAGATATAATACTAGTGGCTACCCGAGGTGTAGGGGTTAAGAGAAAAATCGAAAAAATTGGACAAGGACCCCCATGATTGAGAGTGAACCTCTAGTAGCGATAGAATGGAAAAAGATAAGGAATAAGAAAGATGGAGAAAAAGAAACAATGGTTATGCCAATAAAATGGATGTCAAAGATGGAAATGAAAAAAATAAATGGTAATTGTGAAAATGTTTAAGGGAAAGAAATTAATGGATGCACCAAATAGGAATGCCAGTGGGTCCTCCCCAAAGTAGGCTCATGCCCTTAATGCCCTGACAATCCCACATTCAAAGAGTCTGTAGGCTCTAGGAATGTCATTCAAAGACAAGAGTTAAAGTCTTAACCATAAGAGTTTACTAAAAAGAAAACAATGCATCCACCAAAATATGGACTACTGATACAACTAGAAATAAGGTGATAAATGGAGAAAGAAGGATGGAAAGAGGAGAATGGAATGGAATCTCAAGAACAAGGTGGTGTACAACCCCTTGTGTATTAATGGTTAATGTGACTTAGTAGATCTCATTCCAATCTAGTCTTAAACAAACCACATCCAGTGACTTCACATTAATACACTTGGCTAATCCATCCACTTGAAGTAACAAGAATGTCTCCACCACAGAGTCACCAACATTTCAATGAAACGCGAAAGGAGAAGGTAGGAAGTGAGGAAGGGCCTTAGTTAGAGGGAACATTTTTATTTTGTTCCATAACCAGTGCTTGTATCCTAGATGATTATTCTGTCTAAGGGGTGTGCTTTGAATTCTCACTGTTTTTTTTGTGTTTTTGTGTGAGAACCACACCATGCAAAGACTTATTATTTTTATTTGCTCAGCTTCCCAATAATGTGGCAACGTTGGAACGGTAAGAAAACTCAAGAAGAAAACATCCAAGCACCCAAGAGAATGGCCAGCACAAGTGCATCAAATCCCCTTGAAGTCACACCCTTTTTAATCCTTGAGTCCTTCCTTAGTTTGAGAAATGTCAGTCACCGATTCATTGATAGTTCTTATTATTGGAAAAGGGATTGTACAGTTCCAAGCCAAGAGAGACCATAGAAATTCATGGATGCATGGATGACGTGGACTCATTGCCTGATATATCAAAAGAACCATACCTTAGTATCAAAATCATACCTTAAAGGTAAAAACCAAACATTAGCAATCAATGGAATATAGTTCATACTATCTTTGGAGCACTTATTAAGTGACAAATCAAACAAAGTAATAAAACACACAAAGAAGTGAAAAATTATAATGATGTTGGAAAACAAAAACAAGAAAAGCTAAAGAAATTTGTAAAACAAAAATGTGTAAAATAAAAACTTAAAAAGAAACTGAGGGCCTCAATTGATTAGCATAGGTGGCCATCTCCCCCATGATTGAATTGAAAGGGAGAGATCCGAAATAGTGAGCACTTGTTCGAATTTCTTAGAAGTGTCCAACTCCTCCCAATTGATGTTTTTAGGTTAAGGGTTGGAAGTTGGCAACACTCTTACTCTAGTGTATTTATGCTTTCGATATCAGCGCGAGTTGTTCCCTCAGTTAGTTCCATGCATGTTGGTGAGTTGCTCTTTTGATTAGCTATCAACCACTGGGTGTCTCTTTGTTGTGTGGTTGCTACATACAAGCACTTTTATATGTTGATTTCCTGGGCACACCGGTTGCATGCAGGAAATGTTGAACATTCCTGTACGCCATCACCATCTGTATCACTGTATGTGATGCATGGAACTTTCTTCTTCTTGATCTTCCCATAAGTGTTTTCCTTAGATATTTCAAGGGAAAGATCACAGATTCCTAGGCATGTGTTCACGGTACTTAGCCATGCCCTTCCCATTATTATTGGGAATTCCCCCTTGTCATTGTTTACTTGGATCACTAGGAAATTAGCTGGGTATGACCAACCACACACAGTGGTAATGATGTCCTCCACTAGTCTGAGGGGAATAGTGATGGACTGGTTAGCTAGCTTTAAGTGAATATTGCTCTTCTTTAGTGGAGGTAGGTTCCAGGCTTTATACATTTCTTACGATATCAATTTGACTTCGGAACATAAGTCCAAAAGAGCTTTACAAGGTTCATTCCCTTCGACTTGGAGATAGATTAAGGGACTTCCAAGATCAGCAAATTTCCTGGGAAGGTGACCTTCCTTGATCCAGTCAGTGATAGTATGTGTTAACATAATCGTGTGCGTTGAGCTCTGTTGTTGGTTTGAAGGGAGCTCTGAAGCCTTATTTGATGGAGGAACGCTCAGAGGCCCAACAGCTTGTGGTTGTGAGAGCTTGTTTGGACTTTTGGTTCTGAAGAAAGGTCTTCTCTTTGTATAGTTGTTAGAACCAGTAGTGGGTTGAAGGTTTACAACTCTTGTAGCATTGTGTTGCTGCAGTTGAGTGGGGAGTTGCCCTTGCATCGCTGGAGTGGATGGTAGTGGAGCTATCGGTGTAAGAGATGCGGATGGATTTGGAGGATGGTATGCATGTGGTGTGTCTCTTCTAGGAGAAGGAGTCCTATAATACTCTCGAGCTTGGTAGTGATGTGGTGGTGTCACATGACCAACAGAGTCATGTGGAGAGATTGGCTACTGCACGCAATAGCCATATGGATCTGGTTGTCGATAAGGGTATTGTTGCCTAGGTGGTGGCATCCCCCATGGCTGTGGGTATTTCCACTATTGGTGTTGTTCAATAGGTTATAGTGGAGTTTCACTTGGATAATATGTTAACAGTTGATGGAACTACCTCAAGTTATCTTGGGAATAAGGTAACCAATGGGGTGCTTGCCGTTTGTTAAGTCTTGGGTTAAGTGCATACACCCCAGACTCTTGCAGATGTGAGATTATTGGGCAACATCCCTTAGGATGGTCATATTGACATATCTCACATCCACCGTCATTGTCTGTGTTAGAATCCACAACCTCCTCAGTGATAGCCATTTTACCCTTACCTTTGTTACATGCATGGTCCAAATCCCTCTTCTTTTTCTTATCATGGTCACTACTTCACTTCTTAGATTCCTCTACGATTTTAAGAACGGTTTCAAATATGCTATCTAAGGAATCCCACATTTGGTCTACCTTAGTTGACACTTTTGTTGTTAATTTTTGTAGCGGCAATGTTTTTCTATGCACCAACTCTTCAAGTGATGACTCATCCTCCTCCTCATAGAATCTTACTCCCCTTTTTCGGAGGGAAGGATCGCAGTTGTATTCTTTCGCACTTTCTCTCTTACATGGCTCTCCTTCTTCCTTAACTACTTGCTTTAATAATCTATGGATTCGATGGAACCTAAGCTCAGATAATCTCCCTTGGGCATATGTTCTAGTGGTTCTCCTAGTTTCATGCCTAAGTCCATGTACAAGGTGGCGTAGTTGATCCTATTGCGAATAACCATGGCCCGGGCAACGATGTAACAATGTATAATAATGGCCCATGGTAGCATCCAAGGATTTATGAGTTCCCTACTTCCATCCTTGGATTTTTTTTTTCAGGTTGGAAAACTGGGAGTACGTTTGGTATTTATCGTTAAATAGTTCTAACATCGTACTCCACCTTTGAATGGATTCCGGCTCCAAGGACCGGTACCAACTTTCTGCTTCTTTTATCAGTGTCCTTGGGAACAACGTTAATTTTTGCCACTTGTTTTCAATGTTCTGCAAGGCACAGGCATCGTGAAATTCTTGTAAGTGGTTCTACGGATCAGCGTTGTATCCCCCCTCAAATCATGGGATGTTATTCATATCCAATCTCTTGATCTTGCTATCTTTTTGGTGCCTTGTAAGAATTCTAATGGCCTCCATGATGTCTAACATGCTTTGGGTTGCAAGTAGCGGTTCTTCATTGTCATTTCTCTCATAGCATCTATGATGTTTATGTGGTTCCCTACTTTCCCTTCTTTCATGCCTTGATTCTTTCGAGTGCCCTTGTCCTCTCTCTCAAGTCTCTCATTGAGGTTTCTCACTATGTTTACCCTTATCATCACTGTTAGGCTCTTTATGACTGCATCCTGATGTTGAAGGAGAGGGTGAATGTGATGATGAAGGGGAAGAAGAAGGGGAACCATTGCCATGATGATGTTCCCTACCTTCTCTTTTGTGGTTCCGACCCCGATCGTGATGACGATCAAAATGCTCACCCTTGTCATGTGTTTGTGTTCCCTCGTTGAACACTTGGTGTTCATGGGGATCAGAACCAGGGTTGTGAATTATGGAGTGCAAGTTTTGATACACCACCTCCTGACCATCATTAGGAGGGGGAACATCATTTTGTGGAGAACCTATGAAAATAGGTTCACCACCCTCAATTTCTTTTAATACGGATGAAGCATTACAAGGGCCTTTGCCCTTCAACAATGTGTAGTAACTCTCCTGCCATAAGTCCCATTGACATCGTGCTTCAGTGGGATGGTAGTCCCTTGCTTTGTAATCACATGCTATGTACTCAGTGTATAATTGTGACATGCTTATTCGTGCAAGGGCACGAAGGAGCATGTTGTGGGTGGCTCTATCTAGAGGCAACACTATGTTACCCTCCAAGTCTTTCCAATGTAGTTGTTCATCTTGATAGAAGACAAAGGTAAAGTCGGGTATATATTCATCACGATGAATATATACCACACTGAATTGTTGAGGAACTGACGGATTTTGGTTATGTGTGTTGTGCCGCCGATTGTCTCTAGTGTTGGTCCTAGGCGGTGAAATGCTTTTGTGTGGAGAAGAAGACATTTTAGCCTTGTTCGGTGTGTTGTTTACCATTATGTTATTTTTCTCTTGATTAACCCTAAGGGTTCATTTTAGCTCCTAATGATGTGAATGATTTCCTATGTTCTACATAGTACACAAACAACTAAGTCCCCGACAATGGTGCCAATGATGAGTGGCTAGGTACCCCTACACTCAACCATACTAATACAAGCGTGCACACGCGATCCGGTCGAACTCCAAGGACTAAGTGCTTACGCGCCTTATGGAACACTTAAGGTTAAGCCATTTTTGTCTTCCTAAGCTTACTTGTATTTGTCACGGTTGTATGGTTAAGTAGGCTTGAGGCATGTGATTTTTATGTCTTTTATCTTTTTATCGCCTATGCTAAGACGAGAAAGGGTGAAGAGACTAAGTAACTAAGTTTCACTAACTAAGCTCTAATCGTCCTAGCATCAATATCCGTTCCCACTTTCTATACACACCTTGAACTAGTGCAACGCTACTGGGATTACCAAACGCTATTCGTTACAAGGTTACCAAGCGTAGCGCACGTGCTCAAAGCAGTCGTACTGAATGCACTTAATTAGGAGAGTTGAGGGTTGAGTGAGATTAATTATCTAAGAAAGAAATTAAGCATTTAACATTAATTAATTTCTATTTAGCTTAGTCCACATGGTGCAAGGTTTATCAAAAAGTTCGTCTTTATTTCCGTACACAAATGTGTGCTCAGGTACAATTTTCTCGAATAAAGATCCGTTTTCTTTGAGACTCCTACTGTGGGAACATGGAAATTATTCTATCTCTGGAATGGTAAAACTTCTAGAGTTTAGCTAAGGGTCTAGATCTAGATGATCTTACAAGGGAAAGCTACCTCTTATTTATAGATAAGGCGACAGGCTACGATATCGCATACGCAATATTGTAGGGGTGGACACGATATCGTGGACGTGATATCACGGCCCATGCGATATCGTGTCCCATCAACATGGAGGCAACTAGTTGGGAAGAACCTCAAAAATTAATAGTCAAGAAGTTGGATTTAAAGGAAAGAAAGAAAGTTGTTGAAGTTAAAGATGAAGACCAAGTTGAGGCTTCAACTAGGCAAGAAGAGAAAAGAAGAGCATTCATCACAACTAAAATTACTTATGAAAGGTTTCATGATATGAGAATCCCTAAAAGAGCTACATTAACTATTCTTTTTCCACCTATAGAATAGTTGTATGAGATTGTGTTTGTATAGTTTCTTAAGTTTTATTAGGAGTGAGGTTTTTATTTTATCAAACCTTAAGTTTGATGAAAGCTTTCCTTAAAAAAGATTTTGTTTCAATGTAAAAAGAAAATTTTTCAATAAACTATATGTTTCTCATCTAAAGTGCAAGAACCGGTGGGGGGAGGAGGGAGGGTGGAGGTGTGGTGGTGCAAGGGGAGGAGAGGGTAAGAAATGTTGTTACATTAATATTAAGAATTGAACTTGCCCAAATTAATTCATCATGAGTGACAAAAAGAAAGCTAAATAAGGGTAGTCAATTTCTATTGCCATGGTAATGGCAAGTGTAATGCTTAGCAATTCCAATATGAGATAAAAGTAACTAGGTTGCATTTGCTCTATGGTGTAGAAATAGTATATACGAAGATAAAGGTAAAATTATAGACCATAATTCAAAATGATGCCAACATTTCTAATATGGCAATGTCATAATCAATATCTTCTACCCAAATTTTCAGTCAAGAAAATAATAAGAGATGTAAATAGTTATCAAAACAAGGGTTGTTCAGAGAGGAAGGTCTGTTAAAAGCATTATTTCTCTTACTATTGGCTTCAAATTAGAGCAATAACTAGTTGATAATATCATTAGTTTCATCCAATTTCTACATCAAAATTCAGATTGTACTCTTAAAATCACTAAGAATTTTCAAAATGACTTGGTAACATCTAAGCCTTTAGAAGATGCTACAATTGTAGAGAATACAAAGGGGAAAAATAAAATGCTTGTTTTATCAACAATTATTTTTTGCAACATCGATCCCAACTACCAAGAAAATAAATCACATACACTTTACTACTTTTCATTTCCAAAAAGAATAAGAGGGATGCAACAACAACTTTGATTTTATTTACAATAGAATCTACAGAGAGGGTAGGGAGGAGATTTATTCAAGAAAATTAGAATAAGCTCTTCAAGAAAAACAAACAGCTATTTAGAATTTATAGCTATAGTAATTTAAATTCATTATTCTGCATCAAGTTTCTCTAAAGACTATTGTATTCCTCCAAATTTTGCTAAATGAAGACCCCAAGATTGTGGAAATGTCGCTTGATGGAAGGTTTGTTGGAGAGGTTGAATGCATTCATCACTTCCCAATCCCATTTTGCTACATAAAGCCAATGCAGAACATAGTTTAATTTAATAAGACAGTCACAACAAATGAACTAGTTCATAAGGGTTTCGATCTGCTTTCTTAAAAAAAAAAAACAAAAAAACAAAAAAACAAAACAAAACAAAAAGGAAACAGACCCAAAAACCATGATTACTAGTTTTATATTCATGAGGATTTCCAAGTTCAAGTGTGTTGTTCTCACCTTGGACCCCTACAACATCAATCGATTATTATTAGATCATGGTGTGATAAAGTAGAAAGACCCTAATAAATACTGGAAGGGGCTAAATGTACACAGAAATGGCAGGAACCGAACAATTGCAACAACCTTTACCCTCTAATCATACTTCATTAAAACCTGCTAATGCTACTAAATTAAATCAGAGTAATCAAAATGACCACAAAAATTATAATGATATTAGAG
This sequence comes from Gnetum montanum, assembly GCA_015680685.1. NCBI lineage: Eukaryota > Viridiplantae > Streptophyta > Gnetopsida > Gnetales > Gnetaceae > Gnetum > Gnetum montanum. Next base: position 177,519 of record MNCI01032899.1, on the reverse strand, counting down.
AAGAACCAGAACAAATAATTACAAATCTGCAAAAAAAAATTTAGGAAGCAATGGTAGGAATAATTTTTCTCCAGCATTGCTACTTCGATGATGTTCATCGTGGTTCAAAAATGACTAATGATTTCTGAAATCAATGAATCTCTACTCTCGAAAGTTTGCATAGGATTCTAGCATTCATCATAATTACTTTTTTCTCTCTGACAGTGCTAGTGAGGGAAGCACATGGCAATGGATGATGCTATAGTGATGATGGTGAAGAGTCCAACAGTGCCTACGGTTGTTGAGGAGTTTGGCATCATTAGCATAAAAAACAACAAAGAATTCAATAGCACAAAACTTGGAAATGATAGCAAGTGTTAGTAGAAAAAGGATAACTATGGCAAATGGCAACATTGTTTTTGTTAACATGAGAATAAAGTGGCATTGCATGTGGCAAGATGTCCACGGGACCTATACATCCCTCAAATGCTCACGTATCATATGTAGACATGTTGATGAACATGGTATTAAGGTTACATAGCATTAATAGTGATTTAAAAAAAAATTACAAAATGAAAAGCTTGTAAACATGTAAAACTGGGTAATGTTAATAGTTTGAAAAGGAAGGATTTACGAACATTAGATAAATATAATTTTATTTTTGGGATAAATATAACTTTCATAAGAAGTTATAACTATTTTCCTTAATATTTGTGATTTCTCATGAGACACTTACCAACCATGGCTTAAATTTCTCATAGAAGTTACAACTTCCTAGTATGGTTATAAATTAATCCCTTAGATATTTATGATCCACCTCAACTTTTCATGATGATTGTAACAACCCTAAAGTCACTATAAAAGGGGCTTTAATGGTAGATTTAAATGGAGTTTATTTTTGGAATATATTGAAAAAAGACATTTGAAGATTACTTCTAAGATGACTTGCTAAAGACATCAATCCGGCTCCTTTGTTTAAATCTTGTGAGTTCATTCTTTGTCATTTTGTTTTAGTCACTTAGCTAGTGGTTTAGATAGTATCGTGCTTGGTACCTAATTTTGGGATTTTTCCTAGATTTCTTTTATAATTTTTTTTTGCACAATATTAGACTCTTATTAAGATNGTTAGTTTTGTAGTATAATAAGATTGTCTTTATGAAATTGCTTATTGAGGTCAAAAAGTTTGAACAATTTTTAGTTATTGAATTAGGAATAGCCTTATTGCAAAGTGTTTCCTTGTGTCAATTTATCTTGCTTAAATATTTGAGATTTCACAAAAATCTACTTTCTTTTCTTTTTCTCTCTAAGTTTATTTAATCTCACTCTATTTCTAGTTTTCTTGCAGAACTTTCTCTCTCAGAAAAATTAGGAGTAGACTAGCAGAATTGTGCTCAAACATTTTTGCAAAATTTTATTTGTTATAATTATCATACTATAGGGACCATATAGACTAAGTGATTAAATAAAATAGGAACCTTCAACAACTCATAGTATTTGACAAAGTTAGCTAAATCTCTTTTATGATAGTTGATTATAGTTTTATACACAACACAATGCAACAACAAACACATACCCATGTTTAGTACGTTTTATAACTACTGAGTTTATTTGGAGGTATTTGGGCCTTGGTGTTGCCAGTGACTAGCAAGTATCTAAATCCTATTTGAAGAACACCTTTGATCCCATGACCCTAAGAGTTGTGAGACTATGAGGCTCCCCTACATTGGTAGTTTGGTTCTAAACAATTGCCAACACTAGGATGGTTATGAATTAATACCCCTAGATATTTGTAATACTCTTAACCTTTCATGATTATTGTACCTACTCTAATGTCACTATAAAAGGAGCTTCAAAGATAGAGTTTGAAAAAGGGAGGATTTTTGGGAAGATTAAGAAGAAGATATTAAAGTTTGTAAGATGGCTTGCTAAAGACATCAATTTGACTATTTTGTTTTAATCCTGTGAGTTCATTCCTTCCCATTTTTCTTTAGTTTCTTAGCTAATGGTTTAGATAGTATCATGCTTGGCATTTAATTTTGGGATTTTCTCTCTAGGTTGCTTTTATAGCTCTATTTTTGCACAATATTAGACTTCTATTAAGATTTTCCATAGAAGAGCTTATGTTGGTTAAAAGCCTCAAGAGCAATTTAATGGTAATGTCTTAATGAAATTGTATATTTTGAACATAGAGAATCTAGGAAAATCTTTCATATTTTGAGATGATTGAAATAGCTTCATTGTTTTAAAGTGTATTTCCTTGGTATTTCAATCCTGTAATTGTCAAATTTTTGAAGGCTTTGTTAAATGCAATCTTTGACAACTATTAACTAGCCACAAATAGAGACTCGTACTTTGTCGTTTATGCAACAATTTTTGTAGTATAATAAGATTTCCTTTATGAAATTTCTTGTTGAGCTTAGAAGGTTTAAACAATTCGTAGTTATTCAATTTGGAATACCTTCATTATGAAGTGTTTCCTCATCTCAATTTATCTTGCTTAAATATTTGAGATTTTATGCCATTCTACTTTCTTTTCTTTCTCTTTCTAACTTTGATTCTTGCTCTATTTCTAGTTTTCTTATAGAATTTTCTCTTTGGGGGAAATTAAGAGTAGATTGGTAGAATTGTGTTCCAATGTTTTTGTAAATTTTTTTTGTTACAAGTATCATACTATAGGAACCATATAGACTAAGTGATTAGACAAAATAGGAATCTTCAACAACTCACAATATTTGACAAAGTTAGCTGAATCTCTTTTATGATAGCCAATTGTAGTTTTATATGAAACCCAACCATTTCAACATTCACAACAACAAACACATACTCATGATTAGTTCATTCTATAACTACTAAGTCCATTTGGAGGTATCTAGGCCTTGGTGTTACCAGATACCAGCAAGCACCTAAACCTTGCTTGAAGAACACCTTTGATCCTGTGATCCCAAAGGTCACACATTGGTGGTCTGGTCCCAAATGATTGTCAACAAATGGAAGATAAATAGAATATCCCATAGTCAAACAAATAGGCACGACTATGATAAGGAAAGAATAGTTTCTCATGATCAAATCTTGAATCTTGTAGAGTTGATACTCACAAAAGTGAAAGACCAATTAAGTACTTTATGTTATGAAACCATTGCCATCTTTGGGAGATAAGCTTGAGCTTGTTCACTCACAATGCCAAATCACCAAGAATTCACAAGTCCTTCCCATAGTAGATACCTAACTTTCTTACCCTTGTAAAACCAATTGATGGAACACCAGTTGATTCTAATAACTAGTGAGACATTAGCATGAAACATGAGTTCATCCCCTTGGATGGTCAAATCTTACTCTCTAATTTTCTCGATCAACTTCCTACCACATACAACAAGGGACAAGATTGAAATGGAAGAGATGAAGAATGAATGATGAATAAGGGAGAGAAGGTGAAAGTGTAACATCATTGGATTCTCAGCCAATGATTCAATGACTTCATGGGAGCATGTGAGAACATTATATATCCCATGAAAGATCCATTTGCCATATTCCTTCACTACTACTCATTTACATAGTATGGATAGACCTTCAAGTTTTCCTTCCAAGCACAAGGTCATACTTGCCACTGTCATTGCAATCTAGCATTTATTGTTCTATATAGTCTAATCATTGGTGAAATTAAACTAAGGCAACATGTCATAGATCATCTAGGAGTTAAGATTCCAATTTGGTTTATGTCCATCCATGCATGTATGTAGAGCAAGTTTCCCAAATTTTTCTTTATAGGAAGCCTTTTGTCGATCCTTTTAGCTACTCTAACTAGTCCTAATCCCAATAGTAATTACAATACCATGATTAAGAAAAGATGGGCATAGTCATGGTTTAGATTAATGCCTATGATCCTGATCCCTAGAAATAAATGGATTTAGAAATTAGGTGGAAGTAGCATTTGAAATTTCCAAAATTCACTACGAGAGAAAATTCTAGGCCTTCATGACCCTAGGTAAGGATGAGGTAAGAGATTATCTTGGACTATTACAATTAGAAGATCAAGTAATCTAGGAAATATGTTGAGCATGAGATAGACTTTGCATGGTCTGGAATGGTAGAAATATCAATTTTTGTGGATCAAAAGCCTGGAATTAGATTACTCTTTTCATTATCTCTTATTATTCTTCTTTTTGATTTTTTTCATCTTTTCTTTTCTTTTCTCTTATTTTTTTTCTTTTTTCTCTTTTTTTTTTGATTCACCATTTTTATTTTTTTCTTTCCATTTATTTCATTCATTTTTATCTTTTATGAGAGGAGTTTCAAATGATTTTTGAAAATCAATGAAATGATTAAAGTGCCAAATCATCACCTAGAGCCTTTGACTTGCATGAACATGAGAATTCATCCTCATTACATGGCATACATAGGTCCATAAAATCATGAATTTCTTCTAACCAAGGTAGTTAGGTATGGTAAGCACATGCATCTTGGTCCAATTACATTGATTAGACTCTTCCAATGATCATAAGAATTCTTGATGACACATCCTTTTCTTGCTAGTCACCCAACACCCTTCTAAGATTCTAAAGCTTACATTGTAAGGTGTGGATCCATCACTTGCTCATGATTTTAGTATCATTAGCTTCAATAGCTCACAAGGTGAATTCTAGTCCCCACAAAATTTGAGCCTGGTTTACTAGTGATGGATAGAGAAAATGTGGGTGGATGAACTTTGTTAATTATTCCATCAATCAAGACTCTACTTTAGACCTTTTTAGTACTCTCACGTCATCATCACATCTATAACTCACCCATCCACCAGTGGCTATCAGGTGAGCATTCATAACTCACATTAATTAATTTTCCCATGTTTACACAAAATAAACTCAAAATAATATGAAAATCAAAATTAATTAATTGTCAATATTAAAAATATATATACATAAAAAATCATACTAAAGAAATATAAAATCAAAATTGATAAACCTATATGCTTAAAAACATGCACAAAAAATCATACCAAATCAAAAGAATAAGAAAATTAGAGAATGATATATCATTAATTTTAAAAGTCATAATAAGTAAACAAACCATACTATACCATCAAAGCCATTATATGGAGGACCCTTTTCCATGACTAAGTTCAATGCTAATACTTGACAACCTTTTCTTTAATCAACATCACCAAATGGCCAAGGAGGTGATTGACATGCTTCAAAGAATTCCATGTGTTGAACATGAATCCTTACAAAAAGTTGTGTTTTTCTTTTTATTATGAAAATAATTTCATTTGTGAGGTGATGAGTTTTGTACCATGGAAGGAACATGATGATTGTGGTATTGTCCAATAGTATATGATAATGAAAAATGAGGTTAGTACCTTTCATTAAGGAATTGGACATGTTTCCACTATGGTTGATTTAAAATTTCCTCTTGTAGTGGTACAAAGAACCATGATGAATATTGGTGGACCAATGACTGCTGAGATAGTTGTGGTGGATATGGCTAATATTGATGGGGTATTTGGTTTGTAGGATACTAAGTTCCAAGGATGATATGAGGAATATTTTTATAATGTAAAGGGAACATTCGAAGATGTCAAGTTTTAAGGGCTAGGTTCCATCCCTTGTTGAAGTTGTGATTGAAAAAATGGATCATAAGGATAAGAAATTTGATCATGGTAAGGCCTCTTACCTTTTTTTTTTGATTTTTTTTTTACTTTGATCGCTTTTATCTTGTGGTTTAACCATCTTCACAATTTCTTCAAAAATTTTATTTTTCAAATTCTTGAGACATGATATCATATTTTGATTTAACACATCCCAAATCTTGTTAAAAACATGGACAAGATTTTCCAAAGTCTTTTTGGTTCTTAGGCTTTCTTGCACAAGGGTTTCAATAACATCAAAAGCTTGAATCTTAAATTCAACATTCTTTACATTTTTATGATATTGGGAATTTATGTTAGCTTCCTCTACATTAGCATGGTTATGCCATTCATCTTTCAATTTAGCTACAACCACCAACACAACAACAATTTGAGCCACTAACCTTTTGTAGAAACCACCCATGACATACATATCCATCCTTTCATAATTTTTTGGCCATAGTCCTTCTACTAGTTGCATTAATGAGTCATGTTTACTGATCCCATGATTTGTACATTGATCAAGCATGTAATTATATCATTTGATGAGCACATTCAATGATTTATTAGTATCTTACTTCTATCCTACTATCTTCTTTCTAAGGTTTGAAAATCAAGCATAAGATTGAAATTTGACACTGAAAGCTTTTAACATGACTATCCAAGAAGATATGGAATTTGGTGGAAGAGATTGATATCATGTTTTAACATGATTAGTGAGTGTGTGGGGAAAAAGATAGATGTTTTGCCACTCACTCTTCAACCCTTGTAGCATACAAGAGATTATAAGTATTTGAACATGAATTTATAGATCATCATTTAACTACCCATTGAATGTGAAAATGTTAGCACTATCAATCTTTTTGTTTCTAATCTATTCAATGCTTTTAGTTAGTATGTAAACCACTTCATGAATTTAACCTTGGTAGATCCATGAAAATAATGGCTCAAATAAGATATTAATACCTTCATTTAAATAGTGGCAAGACAAATGTGAAATGATTGATGACTTCAAATTAGCATAAGTATATATTAGATCCTATGAACAAAGATGCATGGACCTTCTTCTCCTACAAGCATTCATGTTGTAGCAATGGGGGTATCTAGGTGAAGGTCCTACCTACTTTCCAGCATGTATATGCTTGTACTCTTACTTTGCAATTATATCACAAAGCTCTTGTTTTTTATGAGCATCATTGATGAGTGGTGAGGTACCCCTACACTCAACCATATGAATACGAGCATTACACGCACGATCCGGTCGAACTCTGTAGAATAAGTGCCTACACGCCTCATGGAACACTTAAGGTTAATCGTTTGTTGTCTTCCCAGACTTACTTGTATTTTTCATGGTTGTATGGTTAAGTAAGTTTGAGGGATATGATTTTTATGTCTTTTCTATTTTATCTCCTATGCTAATGAGGTGAAGGGTGAAGAGACTAATTAACTAACTTTAACTAGCTAACTAAGCCTTAATTAACCTAGCATCAGCATCCGTTCCCACTTACCATTCACACCCTAAACCAATGCAGCCTTGATTACCAAACGCTATTCGTTACTGGGATCACCAAGTGTAATGCACGTGCTCAAAGTGGTCGTACTGAATGCACTTAACTATGGGAGAAGGGTTGAGAGAGATTTAATGAACTAATAAAGAATTTATACATTTACAATAAATAACAATAAATAAAGTCCTATTTAGCTTAGTCCATGCACTACAAGGTTTATCCAAGAAGTTCGTCTTTATTTCCGTACACAAACTTATGTTCAAGTACAATATTTGCTCGAATAAAGATCCGTTCACTTTGGAGCTCCTACTGCGGGCACATGGAAATTATTCTATCTCTGGAGAGGAAAAACTGCCAGAGTTTCGCTACGGTATAGGCCTAAACTTAGAAACAAGGGAGAGCCGCCTCTTATTTATAGATTTGGCGGTGCACTGCGATATTGTGTACGTGATATCGCAGGGGAAGACGTGATATCGCATACATGATATCGTGGGGAATGTGATATCGCGGCGGACGCGGACGCGATATCACGACGCATGTGATATCGTGTCCCATCAATCATACTCTGATTATTGGGATGACAAGAGTTCATAATCTATCAAACCCTCGATGAAGCCTTGATTAGAGAAAGTGGTGTAGGGCTGACACCTCAATAGATCCCAATAGGATTCAATCTACAACTTCCAAGCAAAACTAGCTTAAAAACAAGATGATGAAATAGAGAAAATTCTCATTATATTAAGAAAACTATAAAAATATAGAGAAAATACATCACGATGAGGAGCCAAGCTCAACTCACAACTCTTAAAAGGATCTTAGAGGTTGCACTTATCCCCTCTCAACCCTCAATTACTCACCATGAAGTCAAAGCTCAAGATAAGACACTTATAAGAGATTTTCCTAACCTCTCTTAGGTTCTCTCCCCTGTCTCTCACTTAATTACCTTAAATAAGCTTTCTTCTTGCACAAGCTCTCCCCCTCAAGAGCTCTTTATCTTACTCTTGGTCTTGGTTCTCTTGGTGATTGCTTCCACATGCTTTCTCTTCTATGTGCTCTAGCTTCTTTCTCTTTTTTTCCTTTGATCTTTTAAGCATGGATACAAAACATGATTATAAAGATTTAAAATCCTAGAAATCTTTCCTAAATGACTCTTTAAATGTTTTCCACATGAATCTTAAGTCTTTTAGATATTTCCCATCAAAATCACAACATTGGAGCTTTTTCCATTCAAATGAGATGTCTCTTGGTGCTCCTAAACATCTCCCTATTAATATGGGATGATGTTGAGATGTCCCACATGATTATGAGACATATCATATAAGTGTGATATATATCCCCTATGTTTGAGATCTCTCTCTAGGGTCTAAGACATCTCACCAGTGTCCAAGAGGTCTTGCACAACATGTCTCCTCATCAATAAGATGTCTCCTTTGAGAAGATTACAATTTGGCTAGGATGTTTCCTCTAAACCTAATATGTCTCCTATTAAACCTTTTGTCTTAGATAAGGCATCTTATAGACTTATAAGACATCTTCCTAGAGCTGAAAACCTACAAAAAAAAACTTGTAGAACAAAGCACAAGGGAATCATAAGAGATGTTACTCCACAAGCTCTTCCACCCTTAAAAATGTCATGCTTCATGACCTTTCACAAACTAGAATGCACCATGCCCCCATGACTCAAGGCCATCATAGTTAGCATAATAATTAAGACTCAATGCATTACAAACATGAGAATGAGTATCATCTAAGTTTTGGTTTTGAGTTTTCTTTGCTCATGAAGGCATGCTCCAATGACCCATCATGTTTTCTTCATTTGAGAATATCCTTGGAATTCTTTTCTTGCATTCTCATGATGAATCAAACCTACATAAAAGTGACATTAGAATTTGAAAAAATAATTTTTAGCATAAATCCATGAATTAGGACTCCTTTCTCTATGCCTAAACAGTAATGACATTTCTCCATTTGCTATCAACTAATCTTCCTTATTTTTCTAACATCCATTTGCCAATACAAATTTTAGTCCAACACTTACATAAGTGTCCAAAAGCATCAACCAATATACCACTATCATCAACATCCAAGTAAAATCAACCTTCTTCTCATTCATATGAGACTCCATGCACTTAGTAATAGCATCTATATCAAATGAATTCTCTTTAGCATGAAATAAAATTGCATCATCACAAATAGCATTAATCCTTATAATCTCCTTATAACTAGGAAGCATCAATGAAGAATTAAAATTACAAACCTCACTATTAGCAATAGTGGACAACAATATAAACTTATGATTGTCTCATCTTATAGTCCAACTATTATTTTCACCATCAAAGATAGCCTTGTTATCATAATTTCATGGTGTACCATATATGAGTTCTAAACAATCAATAGGTAATACATCATAAAGAATTTGATCATGAAAAATTCCAATGGAATAATTAATAAGGTACTATTCCTTAGCTTGATTATAATGATTCTTCATTAAAAAATGCACTTTCTATGGATTAGGATGAGGGATTGTAGCTAACTGTAATGACTTTATCACCTTGCAAAAAATCACATTTTCTTGTTCTTCACTATCAATGAGCACACTCAATAAATAGCCCTTAACATCAAAATGGGTTCTAAATAAACTCCTCCTTATAACATCATCATTGGCACTAACATGTTCAACAAAAGTACAAATATTCAATTCACTTTGTTCAACAATGTGAAAAGGCTCATGCTCACATATGTTCTTTGAAGATTTAGGTTCATCATCTTGCATAATTTGAATTTCCTTACCCTTGAAGGTATTCTTCTTTGGTTTTTTGCATTTCCATTGTTTATGACCTAATTCACCATAATTATAACATATATCTTTGTCATTATCTTTACCTCTTGGAGAATGTTCCCTTCTTCTTCCCCTCCTAAGAGAAGTAGACTTCCTTTTTTTCTTTGGATCATCTTCATCATCCTTCTTGGATGATTTCTTTGACTTGTGAGATATGTAATTTTCATCCCCTTTCTTATGATATTTATCCCTTTTTAAACCTAATCTTGTGATTTTTATCAACCTTGAGAGAAATATCATAGGCTTCATCAAGAGTATCAAGCTCATAGAATGCTAATTCTTGTTGATATTGCATCCTTAATTTACTAATGAAGTTAGAAGCTTGCTCATACTTAGTCCAATGAGCATCATCTATTTCCAAGGCTTTACAAAATTCAACATAAAAATATTTTGCCTCTTGATCTCCTTGTTTGAGAAATTTAAGCTTATTGATGGCTACATGATGGAATGATGTCTTTTCAAACTTTTTCCTTAGCATGAATTCCATGAGTTTCCAACTCTCAATAGGTCTTCCATATTCTTAAATGTATTTAGGACATTCCTTATCCTACCATTTAGCTACCAATCTTCCAAGTTTTCTCTCAACAACATGAACCATTATCTCACTAGAAATTTGCTCAACAAGAAAATTATTATTCACCATTCTAAGCCAAGAAAGAAAGAAATTTGTACCTTCAACACCTTTCAATATGGGAATATCCACATGAGGAACTATTAAATCACTTTTTAACATCTTAATAAACCTTTCATCATCACTTTTCTTATTATTATGAAAAAAAAACTTGGCTCATACCTTTGAGTTCTAGTCCCTTCTCTCCTTGGAGTTCTTTTTTCATTTCTTCCTCTTGTTCCTTGTAGAGGTGAAAAAGGATTCCTGTCTTCCATCTCCTCTCACTTCTTCTTGAAGCTTATAAAAAAAAAAGGTGTTTTCTAGTCCTTAGCTTGGGAAGAGCTTCTTGCATTTCAACCATAAAAGATTGAAGAAGTCTTTAAGCTCTTGAATCTCTTATCCAAGATCATGATTAGTCTTCTTCTTAGGAGCCATCCCAAAAAGGAATCTTAATCCAATATAAGTATGGATCCCTTCAATCCAAATGTAGATATGTTAGTTTCTCTAAAACTAATGCTCTAATGTGAATTTGGTACAAGGGTGGCACCTCAATAGATCCCAATAGGACCTAATCCACAACTTCCAAGTAAAACTAGCTTAAAAAAAACAAAATGAAATAGAAAAATTTTTCATTAAAATAAGAAAACTGTAAAAATATAGAGAAAATACATCATTATGAGGAGCCAAGCTCAACTCACAACTCTACCAAGGATCTTAAGGCCACACTTATCCCCTCTCAATCCTCAATTGCTCACTATGAAGCCAAAGCTTAGGACAAGACACTTATAGGAGATTCTCAAGTGCTCTCCCTTGTGTCTCACTGAATTATCTTGCATATACTAGACTCTACATTGACCAAATAATTCTGAATACCATAAGTAAGGTAGCACTCTAATAGGGTCTAGATGCACTTGTGAAAGTAATGACTCAAAATATACATACAAAATAAGAAAAAGAATTAATTTACCCAAGGGAATAAGAGCTCTTTATATGAATTGAATGCCAAAATCTTAAATGAAATTAAAGTTATGATTCCAATGTGTAAATGAGCTCATGTTGGAAATTTATGGTTTTCATGTAAAAATGGAGGAGGTTCGTTAGCATCCAAGTGTTAACAGAGGTTTATTAGTATAACCCAAGCTGATCCCAGTCACACCGAAGGTAAACTAGGCCTGGTAGAGGTTGCATCAGTGTCCCTATGCTAACATAGGATATGTGCTAATGTAGGATAGTTAGTACACCCCATTTCAAAAAACTACACATTACATAATGAATCCTAGGTGAAAGCTGGAACTTGAGGAAGCATGTTGAAGGGATCATAGGACATTTGAATGAAGCTAGAATCATCCTAAGGAGCTTGGAATCATGCACAGAACATAAAAATGTAACATAAGGGGCTAGGGTGCATCTTAGAAGACCAAAAACCTTGACAAGACATGCTAAGCTATAAACACAAGGTACATGAAATACTTTTCCAAATCTAGGGCTTACAATTGACTTATAAATTACCACTGGATGCCTCATCATTAGCTTGAGTTACCCCAACAGTTCTAAGGTATTTACAATGTGTTTCATATTTTCATGTTATGGAAATGTATTTTAGATTTTTATCATGTTATAAATTGGAAATAGATTCACCTATAATTGGATGTTATGTATGCGGAAAGATTGTTGCGAAGATTAAGAAGTAAGAAAATATCGATGGTGAAGGTGCTTTGGAAGGGACATGATGTTTAGGAAGTCATATGAGAAGTAGAGGAAGATCTACATACCACCTATCTTAAGATATTACAAGAGGAAGATTCTTAAGGAGAGAAGAATGTAACTTTCTTAACTAAGCGTGTTGGTAAATTATTAGTGTGACTCAAACCTATGTCTTATATCTTAATGTAATCTTTGTCAATAGTAGTAGCAATTGTTAGCTAGAAGTATGGGATTGTATGACATGTATAGTTATATTATTTTTTATTTTTTAAAATATGCTAATAATTTGTATTATTTGGTATTTTAATAATAATAATTTTTTAAATGAATTTTTGATGAACTGCGATATCGCGTACGCGATATCACATCCACCAAACGATATCGCATACGTGATATCGCGTCTTGCCTCATCTTCTATAAATAAGAGGTAGCGCCCTTAGTTCTGATACAATTAGATTTAGACCCTTAGCTAGCCTCTTGTAGTTTTGTCATTCCAGAGTTAGAATTATTTCTGTGTGCCCGTAGTAGGAGTCATAGAGTGAACGGATCTTTATTCGAGCAATTTGTACCTAAGCACAATTTTGTGTACGGAAATAAAGATGAACTTTATGATAAACCTTGCAGCATACAGATTAATCTAATTAGTAATTAATTATTTTTTAATGCTTTCCTAGTTAATTAATATCTCTCTCAACCTTCAACCCCCTTAGTTAAATACACTCAGTATGACCGCTTCGAGCATGCGTGTAGCGCTTGGTAACCCAGTAACGATTAGCGTTTGGTAATCCCAGCAGTGTTGCATTGGTTCAAAATGTGTACAACAAGTGGGAACATATACTAGTGTTAGGAACATTTAATAACTAGTTAATGAATAGTTAATGTAAGTTAGCCACTTAGTTCTCTCTCCCTCTCCTTTACTAGCAGAAGACATAAAAAATACAAAAGCTATAAAAATCATATACCTCAAGCTTACTTAACCATAAAATCGTGACAATACAAGTAATTTTGGCAAGACAACAATTGATTAACCTTGAGTGTTCCATTAAGGCACATAAGCACTTGGTCCTTGGAGTTCAACCGGATCGGGCGTGAAACACTCGTATTCGTATGGTTGAGTGTAGGGGTACCTTGCCACTCATCATTGGCACCGTTGCCGAGGATTTAGTTGTTTGTACACTACGTAGAACATAGGAAATCATTCATATCATTGGAACATTAAAACAGACCCTTAGGGTTAATCGAAGAAAGATGAGACAATAGTACATTGCACACCGAACAAGACAAGATGTCTTCTTCTTCGCATAAGAGCACTTCATCACTTAGGACTAACATAAGAGGCAGTTGGCGGAATAATACACATAACTAGGATCTGCCAGTTCCTCAACAGTTTCATGTGGTATATACTCATCTTGATGAGTATGTACCCGATTTCACCTTTATTCTCCACCAAGATGAACAACTGCATTGGAGAGACTTGGAGGGTAACATAGTATTGCCTCTAGACCGATCAGTTTCCAACATGCTCCTTTGTGCTCTCACACGAATATGCATGCTACTTTTATATGTAGAATACGTTGCATGTGATCATGACTTAAGAGACTATCATCCCATAGAAGTGCAACGTCAAAGGGACTTGCAACAGGAGAGATACCATACATCTTTGAAGGGTGAATGGCCCCATGATGCTCCACATGTTTTGAGTGAAATTGAGGATGGTGAACCTGCCTCAACAGGTTTCCCATGAAACGATGTTCCTCCTCATGACATTGGTCAGGAGGTGGTGTATCAGAAGCTCCACTCCACTATTCACAACCCTGGTTCTGATACCCACGAACACGAAGTGTTCAACGAAGGAACACGAACACATGATAAGGGTGGACGTTCTAATTGTGATCATGATTGAGGCTGAGACCATCGAGGAGAAGGTAGAAAACACTGTCATGACGATGGTTCTCCTTCTTCTTCACCTTCATCATCATCTTCATCCTCTCCTTTAGTGTTTGGATGTAGTCATAGGGAAACCAATCTTGACGATAAGGGAAAATGAAGTGAAAGTCATCAACGAGATAGTCGAGAATGAGGACGAGGGAACTCTAAAGAATCAAGGCATAGAAGAAGGGAGAGTAGGGAACTGCATAGACACCATAGAAATTATGATTGAGACAATCATAAAGAACCCCTACTCGTAACTAGAAGCATGCTAGATATAATAGAGGCTGTAAGAGTTCCAACAAGGAACCAAAAGGATAGTAGGATCAAGAGGTTAGACATGAAAAACATCCCACAATTTGAAGGGGAATACAACACTAATCCTCAAAATCATTTACAAGAATTCCACGATGCATGTGCCTTGCAAAACATAGAAAATGAATGGAAAAAACTGAAGTTGTTCCCAAGGACACTAGTGAAAGAAGCTTAAAGCTAGTATCGGTCCTTAGAATCGGAATCCATTTAGAGGTGGAGTACAAGGTTAGAACTATTCAATGATAAGTACCAAATGTACTCCCGAGTGTCTAACCTGCAGAAGAAAATCCAAAGATGGAAGTAAGGAAATCATGAATCCTTGGATGCTGCCATGGGCCGCTATTACGCACTGTTACATCGTTGCCCTGGCCATGGTTATTTGCAGTGAGATCAACTATGCCATCTCGTGGATGGACTTAGGCATGAAACAAGAAGAATCCTTGGGACGTATGCCCAAGGAAGGTTATCAGACCTTAGGTCTCATCAAATTCATAGACTACTAGAGCAAGTTGCCAAAGAAGAAGGTGAGCTATGAAAGAGAGAAAGTGCGGAAGAATACAACTGAGATCCTTCCCTCCAAAAAAGGGGAGTGAGATTTTTTGAGGAGGAAGAAGAGTCACCACTCGAAGAGATGGTGAATAGGAAAATGTTGCCTCTCCAAAAGTTAACATCAAAAGTATAGGCAAAGGTAGACCAAATGTGGAACTCCCTGGATAGTAGGTTTGAAACTGTTCTTAAGATTGTAGAGGAGTCTAGGGAGTGAGGTAGTGACTATAACAAAAAGAAAAATAGAGAAGTGGAAAATGCATGTAACAAGGGTAAGGGAAAAATGGCCATCATAGAAGAGGTTGTGGATTCAGACACAGACAATGATAGTGGATGCGAGATATGCCAATACAACCATCCTAAGGGATGTTTCCCAATGATCTCACATCTACAAGTGTCTGGGGTGTATGCACTTAACCCACGACTAAATAAACGGCAAACACCCCAATGGTTACCTTATCCCCAAGGTAACCCAAGGCAGTTCCACCAACCTTCAAATGTTATCCAAGTGGAACTCCACCACAACCTATTGAGAAACATCAACAGTGGAAATACCCATAGTCATGGGGGATGCCACCACCAAGGCAACAATACCCATATCAGCAACCTGAACCATATGGCTACTACGTGCAACATCCAATCTCTTGACATGACTCTGTTGGTTACATTACACCATAGCATCACTACCAAGCTCATGAGTATTATAGAAATCCTTCTCCTAGGAGAGATAACCCACAAATATACCATCCTTAAAATCCATCCGCAGCTCTCACACCAATAGCTCCATTACCACCCACTCCAGCAATGCAAGGGGAACTCCCTACTCAACTGCAGCAACGCAATGCCACAAGGGCTATAAATCCTCAACCCACTGTTGGTTCTGACAATCATATAAAGAAAAGACCTTTCTTCAAAACCAATAGTCCAACTAAGCCCTACAATCACAAGCGGTTGAACCTCTGAATGCCTCCCCATCAAATAAAGCTTTAGAGCTCCCTTTGAACCAAACACCGAGCTCAACGCATATGGTCATGTTAACACATGCCGTTACTAACTGGATCAAGGCTGGACACCTTCCCAAGAAATTCTCTAATCCTAGAAGCTCTCTAATCTATCTCCAAATCATTGGGAATGAGCCATGCAAAGCTCTTCTGGATTCAGGTTCTGGATTCAACTTAATATCACAAGAAATGTACAAAGCCTGGAACCTGCCTCCATTGAAGAAGAGCAATATTCACCTAGAGCTGGCCAACCAGTCCATCATTGTTTCCTTGGGACTAGTGGAGGACATCATCACCACTATGTGTGGGTGGTCGTACCCAACTGATTTCCTAGTGATACAAGTGAATAACGATAAAGGGGACTTCCCAATCATAATGGGAAGGACATGGCTAAGTACTATAGATGCACACCTAGGAATCCATGATCTTTCCCTGGAAATATCTAAGGAGAACACTTTTGGAAAGATCGAGAAGAAGAAGGTTCCATGCATTGCATACAGTGATACAGGGTGCAATTGCGTGTAGAGATCATGGGTTGTGCAAATTTTAGCATTTCCTACATGCAACCGGTGTGCACAAGACATTAACATACAAAAGTGCCTATATGCAGCAGCCACATGACAAGAAGACACACAGTGGCTGATAGCTAATCAAGAGAGCAACTCACTCATGTGCATGGAACTAACTGAGGAAATAACTTGCACTTACATCGAAAGCATAGACACATTAGAGCAAGTCTGCTGCCAACTTCCAAGCCTTAACCTTGAAACCATCAACTGGGGGAAGTTGGAAATTCTTGAAAAATTCAAATAAGAGCCCCTAGAATTAAAACCATTGCCCACCGGTCTAGAATATATGATCCTTAAAAATGGAAAACTGGTAATCATCAATGCAAGACTTTCTTCCAAATAAAAAGGAAGACTGGTGAAAGTAATAAATAAGTGGTCAAAAGCCTTTGCCTGGTCATATCCTGAATTAACTAGAATAGATCCTAGGATATGCTAGCATATGATTTACATTGACCCCTCCATGAAACCTCGAAAACAACTGTAGAGGCGATTGAACCCAAAATTGAAACAAGTAGTAAAAGAAGAAATAGAACAGCTTCTTAAGGCTGGGTTCATATATCCCATTGCTGATAGCGAATGGGTTAGCCCTTTGGTAATTGTGCCTAAAAAGGGAGGAAAATGGAGGGTGTGCATAGATTTTAAGCTGCTAAATAGGGAAACATTTAAGGATCACTTTCGTTGCCATTCGTTGACCAAGTCTTAGACACCATAGCAGGGCATTGCTATTGCAATTTTCTGGATGGCTATAGCGGATACAACCAATACAAATAGCCCCAGAGGACCAAGCCAATACAATGTTCACTAGTCCTTGAGGAATGTTTGCATATAAACAAATGTTGTTTGGCTTGTGCAATGCTCTTGCCACATTTCAACGCCTAGTTCTAAGCATATTCCAATAGTATATAGGGAACAGAGTGGAAGTATTTATGGACAACTTCTCCACCTATGGAACAAGTTTTGATCAAGCCTTGGACCGATTAGAGCAAGTGCTGAAAAGATGTGTAGAAGCCAATCTAAGGCTCAACCAACAGAAAAGCCATTTAATGGTCCAAGAAGACATAGTACTTGGACATAAGGTTTCACATGTAGGAATAGAGGTAGACCCAGATAAAATTAGGATCATCCAAGGAATCACCCGTCAACTGGAAACTATCAAAGACATTCAGTCATTTCTTCGACACACTAGCTACTATAGGAGATTCATTAAGAACTTCTCTAAGATTGCCAAACTGCTGGTAGAGCTAACAAGGAAGGATGTACCTTTTGAATGGACCAAGGAATGTGAACGAGCATTCCAAACCCTGAAATGAAAGCTAGTAGAAACTCCCATTCTACAAGCTCCTGATTGGTCTAGACCATTCCACATCATGACTGACGTGTCCAATTATGCCTTAGAAGCTGTACTTACAAAGTTAGATGACCAAAAATGACCTGACTACATCCACTGTGCAAGTAGAAGTATCTTCAGTGCACAACTTAACTACACAACTACAGAGAAAGAATTAATGGCTGTAGTGTTTGCATTGGATAAGTTTAGGCACTATGTGTTAGGTTACAAAATGTTCATCCACATGGATCATAGTGCAATTTGGTTCCTCATGAACAAGCCAATGGTGAGCCCTCGTATTATACGATGGTTGTTAATCCTACAGGAGTTTGATCTAACAATGATTAATTGAAAAGGCACCGAGAACATAGTTGCAAATCATTTATCTCAATCGCACTGGGACAGAAAAGAAGATGAATATGTAATGTTTGATCATTTTCTTGATGAAGCCCTTTTTGTTGGTGTAGTGAATAACCAACTACCCATGGAGACAAATTGGTATAGTAGCATTCTTACCTATCTCCTTACTCAACAAACACCATAGGAGCTAGACCTTAGGAAGAAACAACAATTTCTTCACAGAGCCAAGTACTTCATGGAGATCAATGGAAAACTTTACAAAGCGTGTCCTGATGGCTTGGCTTGATGGTGTGTGCTCGATGTAGACCAATTGAGAGTTCTCCAAGATGCTCATGAGGGCCCTTGTGGGGGTCACTATGTAGGAGACGAATGACTATTAAGATCTTGCTTGTAGGATATTATTGGCCAACATTATTTTGGGATGCCCATCAATTTGTCCGATCTTGTGAGCGTTGTCAACGTGATGGGGGAATGACTGCTAAAATGAAGGGCCTGCAACAATGGATTCAACTGTTAGAACCCTTCGACATTTGGGAAATAGTCTTTATGGGGCCCATTACACCAATGTCTAATGGAAAAGATTACATTGTAGTTGTCGTAGACTATTTAACAAAATGAGCTAAGGAAGCTGCTATTAAAGACTACACATCATCAACAGCTGCACGATTTGTGCAAGAACAAATCGTAAATAGGTTTGGTGTGCCACGTGCACTTATTTCGAATAATGGAACACACTTCATAGGTGCAACTTTTTGAAAGTTAATGTAACACTTAGGGGTTGAACATAAATTGACTACATGTTATCACCTCTAAGCTAACGAACAAGCTAAGGTCACCAATAGGGAGATCACTAAAATATTGACAAGGATAATTAGCAAGTATAGGCGAGATTGGAGCACTAAACTGAATGATGCTCTTTGGGCATACCACTCCACCTGGAAACTCCCTATAGGCTACTCTCCCTATGAGTTAGTTTATAGAAAGCTTCCAACACTTTTGATTCAAACCGAGCTCCGTACACTATCAACGGCTTGTGATCTCCACCTCAACCTTGATCTAGCACAGAAAAAAAGGTTGGCAACTTTAAACGTGCTAGAAAAAAATTGATTAGTTGCCCTGTCATCAAATGAGTTGCACAAGGCATATAACAAGCAACGTCATAACTTGAAGATTCGAAAGGGTAAGTATCAACCAGGAGATAAGGTTCTCTATTGGAACCCCACACATGTACCACAATGCACAAAATTTCAAACACTGTGGGAAGGACCTTACATTATTCATGCAACCTTTCCTTCAGGGTCCATGACCATATACAAACCTGAGAGCCCTGATAAGAGATTGTTAGTCAATGTGCAATAGACCAAACCCTTCCATGAATTTAGAAAGGCTAGTACACATAATATCTCTGAGAGGGGATGACCCTGCTCACTATTTCAGATCTCCTACTTCCAACTCAGTCATGGGGGAGAAGGCCACCTTTGCTGGCCATTCGAGGCCCTCAGTTCCTTTTTTAAGTTTTTGTTTTACAAATTTCTTTAATTTTTCTTGTTTTTGTTTTGCCCCATCATTTATACTTTCTCATTTCTTTGTGTGACTATTTGTTTTGTTTTGTTAGATTCGTCACCTAATAAGTGCTCATGATGGTGGTATGAACCGTATTCTATTAATCGCTAATGTTTGGTTTTTACCTTTCAGTTATAATGTTGATGCTAAGGTATGGTTCTTTTGATATAATAGGAAATGAGTCCATGTCGTCCATGCATCCATGAATTTCTATGGTCTCTCTTAGCTTGGAACTATACAGTCCCCTTCTTTAATAATAAAACGATAAATGAATTGGTGACTGGGCATTTCTCAAACTAAGGAAGGACTCAAGGATTGAAAAGGGTGTGAATTCAAAGGCATTTGATGCATTTGTGCTGGCTATACTCTTGGGTGCTTGGATGTTTTCTTCTTAATTTTTCTTACCATTCTGACATTGCTCCATTATCGGGAAGTTGAGCCAATAAAAATAAGTCTTTGCATGGTGTGGTTCTCACGCAAAAAAAAAAATAAATAGTGAGAATTTAAAGCACCCCTTAGAAAAAATAATCATCTAGGATACAAGCATTGGTTATGGAACTAAATAGACATGTTCCCTATAACTAAGGTCCTTTCTCGCTTCCTACTTCTCCCTTTCTCATTTTCCTCGAAATGGTGGTGACTCTTTGGTAGAAGCATTCTTGTTACTTCAAGTGGATGGATTGGCCAAGTGTATTAATGCAAAGTCACTGGATGTGGATTGTTTGAGGCTGGATTTGGAATGAGATCTACTTAGTCACATTAACCATAAGTACACAAGGGATTGTACATCACCTTGTTCTTGGGACTCCATTCCATTCTCTTCTCCCCATCATTCTTTCTCCATTTTCCACTTCATTGCTGGTTGTATCAGTAGTCTATATTTTGGTTGATGCATTGTTTTTTATTTGGTGAATTCTTGTGGTTAAGTCTTTAAATATTTCTTCCAATTGACATTTCCAGAGCCTACAGACTCTTTGAATGTGGGTTTGTCAGGGTATAAGGGGCATGAGCCTGCTTTGGGGAGGACCCACTGGCATTCCTATTTGGTGCATCAGTTAACTTCTTTCCCTTAAACATTTCCGAAATCAACATTTTTTTTGTTTCATTCCCATCTCTAACATCCATTTTATCAGCATTGCTGTTGTTTCTTTTCTTCATCTTTCTTATTCCTTATCTTTTTCCATTCTATCGCTACCGGAGGACCGCTCTTAGTCATGGGGGTCTTGGTCAAATTTTTTTAATTTTTCCTAACCCCTACACCTTGGCTAGTCACCAGTGTTATATCTCTAGAATCTGTATTGGCCATATCATAACTCAGCTAATGGACCTTACACTGAGGCAAGGTATCAACTGTATTGTGATTTACTTATCCTTGCTCATATGTGACTGTGTTGTGTGGGCAGATGGCAATCATACAGCAATGGACTGGACCTGGAGGAAACACTCAAGATGGATTGGTGCTGGAACGGTTATGCAAGGAACAAGATTGATAGCATGGCTATGGATGGACAACAGAAAGTGCAATCTTGATGTCAGCAGCAACATGTCTTCTCCTTTTCTCTCTCTCTCTCTCTTCTCTCTCAGCTACCAAATAAGGCTGGATGTCAATTGTGTATAGTGTTCACTTTTTTAGTCATGAATACTAATGTTTCCATGTATTGTAATGTTGATCAGTTCACATATCATCCCATTCACCATTAGTTGTCATTCAAGTCAATAATCCCATACCTTCCCAATATTTTGTAAGGAACTCGAGGACAAGTTTTCATTTAGTCATGGGGGTATGATGAACTACGATATCGTGTACGCGATATCACATCCACCACACGATATTGTGTCCTGCCTCATCTTCTATAAATAAGAGGTGGTGCCCTTGGTTCCCATACAATTAGATTTAGACCCTTAGCTAGACTCTTGTAGTTTTGTCATTCTAGAGTTAGAATTATTTCTGTGTGCCCGCAGTAGGAGTCAGAGAGTGAACAGATCTTTATTCAAGTAATTTGTACCTAAGCACAATTTTGTGTATGGCAATAAAGAAAAACTTTATGATAAACCTTGCAGCAGACAAATTAAGCTAATTAGTAATTAATTATTGTTTAATGCTTTCCTAGTTAATTAATATCTCTCTCAACCTTCAACCCCCTTAGTTAAATACACTCAGTACAACCGCTTCAAGCATGCGTGTAGCACTTGGTAACCCAGTAACGATTAACATTTGGTAATCCTAGTATNGCGTTTGGTAATCCTAGCAGCGTTGCATTGGTTCAGGATGTGTATGAAAAGTGGGAAAGGATACTGGTGTTAGGAACATTTATAAACTAGTTAATGAATAGTTAATGTAAGTTAGCCACTTAGTTCTCTCTCCCTCTCCTTTATTAGCAGAAGACATAAAAAGTACAAAAGCTATAAAAATAATATACCTCAAGCTTACTTAGCCATACAACTGTGACAATACAAGTAAGTTTGGGAAGACAACAATTGATTAACCCTGAGTGTTCTATTAAGGCGCATAAGCACTTTGTCCTTGGAGTTCGACTGGATTGGGCGTGAAACACTCGTATTCGTATGGTTGAGTGTAGGGGTACCTTGCCACTCATCAATTTTATTTTACATATTCTATGTGCACTACCCATGTGAGGTTGTATAGTTAGTTACCTTTAATTAGATATTACTAGGAAATTATATGGTAAATGACATTAATGGCATGATTTATCATTATCCTACAAAGGACTCTTTTCATATTTTTATGGCTTATGATAACTTAACTTCAAAACTATAACAAAAATGACTATGTCATGAGTTAACATAGGATGAGATGAGATGAGATGATGGATCTTCAGATAATTTTAAAAGATTCATGTTAATGAAGAATGAGATTTAGTGCTTTTATAAGTAGAACATAGAAAGCCATAGGAGCATTTGACATCTAATAAAAATCATATAGGAAAATGCTAATAGAGTATTAGGATATTGCTAGATATGACATAGAGTGTAAATTATTTAATGATTTTATTAGTGCAATAGCTAAAAGTACATAATAGTGGGATCCATGTTGTAGTAGTAGCTTGAAGCACATAGCGGTGGTGGAGGTTCTATGAAGAGGTGGACAATAGTAAGAAAATAGTTAAATACACAAATAGAGTTACAGTACATGACATTCTTGTAGATCAAACCATGCATGTTAGTTTCATGAATGTTTTATGGCTTTTTGATGTAGTAATTAGGGCTCTAAGGATTTCATATTAGTTTTAATTTTTCTTCAATTATTTAGAGTATTATTAAATTCATATATTTATGATAGTGGATAGATAAATTTAAAATTCTGAAAATCACAAGGGGTCCATTTTGAAAAGTTTTACATGTATGAATTTTTAATTGATTTCCAAATTTTCTAGTGGGTTGTACATTATTCTGAGTTTCTATAGCAAAGTAAGGAATATGTGGCTAATTACTAACTATAGGATAGAAGACTGACCATATTTTCAAGTTAAGATTACTTCAAGGTTCATTTTGATGAGATTTCTAGTACTGTAATTTTTGCGTATTTTTTAAAATTTAGTTTGGATTTTTTTGTGAGTTTGTATATGTGAGAAAAATGGTAGCTATTTGACATCTCAGTGAGGATCTATCGCTCAGTGAGATGCAATCTTGAAATTCTCTTCCTATTTGATGTTTTTGCTAAGCCCCATCATCGATCATCATTAGATGATTTGGTTAATACTAAGAAATTTTGATGTTTACATGAGTACTTATATCTTGATCTAAGAATTTGATAGTTGTTGGTCCTATCATTATTATTCCTGAGAAGATACCACTAGAGAAAAATGGATTATTAGGCTATTAGGAGCTCTAACAATAGTTTGTATAGTCCACTCTATGACTATAGTGATGGACTCTGTATTTGATTAGCCCTAACTTAGGTTATGGAGAGAGATTAGGACTTACTATCTATCCTTTGGGGAGGAGGTCTTCTTTAGAATGATCATGGCATTGGAATAGTTGCACATAGTTCAACTATGATCACTAGTCAAGAGTGTTAATGAAAACTAAAATGTAGAAGGCCTGTAGATAAGCATATAAGCAAATTCATGAAAGTGTACATGCCAATTGATTCATATGATACAAGAAACATGATCGCCTTCAAAATATTTAACTATTGGTGATCATGGTTAGACATTGTAATAATTTTTAGATCTTGTGAATGATTGCTTACTCTTGTAAAATGGTTTGATTTTGCTACCACTTGCCAAGAGTTCTCTAGATCATTATCTTTTAATCAATAGTTTGTTACTATCAATCTTAATAGAATTTTTGGTAATATTTTTCAACTCGTTCTTGTTAGGTTAACCCCTCTTCTTTTATTTTCTTTTATAGATAGACATGAAGGCCTTAGCAATGTGGGTGCTTAAAGAGCTAGAGGTGATAGTTGTATAGAATGCAAGCTTATAGATTTTTTAGTGTTTTTTCCATGTTGGATGTTGTTTAATGTATATCAAATGAACTAAATATGTATCTTATTATATGCATGTCTTAGAATTATGAATTTTAGTTGATGTTGGAATTTCTTATACAAAATAATGGCTTCTAATGAACTATTTTATTTTGTGGCCTTGAGTGTTATTGTAGTCATAGTTTTGACTTTCTTATTTTTGTTTAATTTCTATCTCACATTTAATTCGAATTTATTAAAGAAAGATATATTACATAATACCTTTAGCTAATCTTATTTTTTTGGGACAAGGCTAAGATGATGATGATGATGATGATGATATTATATAATACATTTATTTTATTTGCTATTGATATATCAATGTTTAAAAATATACAATGAAGATGTTATATCTTATGTGTGAGGTTTTTATAATACTTAGGTTTTTTAATTATTGCATTACTTTTTGCATGCAAAATGTCCAAAAAACCTTCGGATCTTGCTTTCTTCACTTTTTTTTTTTCATTTTGTAGATCTTTTTACAAGTTTTCTTTTGGTAAGGTTTTCATTTATCCAAATTTTATGAATATATAAATGATTGTGATGTTTCTAGATCTATGATATTAAATTTGACAATAATATATCTAGGTCTACCATTTTTAGGTCTAGAATGAGATGACGTTATCAAAGGAATGCATAAAGGCTATGGAAGCTTCTCTTTGAACCTTTAGTAAGCATGGTGTTGTTTTGGATTGAGAAAAATTCTTTGTAGTTCTTACACAAAAATTAGGTGGATTAGTTGATTAGTCTATATTTTCCGAAGATAATGTCTACTAGTACCAAGTGTGCATTTAAAATATAAGGGAAATAACCTAGGGTATCAAGGTAAGGGTGTTTAGCAACTGATAGCTAGTTTGGATTGGGATTAAGGAGGGGATGATTTCTACATTTAAGAATAGCAAAAAGGGTAGATATGACCTCATGTTCAAAGAGCTTCAAAGAAGAATGCATCAATTCTTTAGTGATTTTTCTTTTTCTCTCTTTTTTTTTTTTTGATTTTGTTGCATTCTAGATTGTCATGTAGTGAATTTCGCTTTTAAGTGTAATGATCTTTTGACAAAGCTAGTAGAGATAACCTTATGGTCAAAGAGATTCAAAGAAGAATGCATTGATTCTTCAATGCTTTTTCTCTTACTTTTCTATTTGATTTTTTGGGGCCCTAGCTTCTTGTGTAGAAAACTTAAATTCAAGTACAATGATCTTTTGACAAATCCCTTTTATTTGTGGTTGTAAATATTTAATTTTTATGAGAATTTCTTGATAGATCACAATCTTCAAAACTCTATTTTCGCATTCAAATTTCAAAAGTTAAATCTTTTTATGATTTTTCTTCATAGATTATATTTGAAAATTTTAAAATTTAAGTGGTTGCCTGCACTTATGCATGGATCTATTTACTAGAAGCCTTTCTCGAGAACTTAGCACACTTGTTGTATCTCCCTTTTCTTCTCCAGCTAATTATTATTTTTTATTTTTTATTCTCATTTTAAACATTAAAAATATTAATATAATATGTTTTAATTTTTAAATAAAATTTCTTGGTCTTGTATGACTTTTTAATAATACTATAAGAGTTCTTTGCTAATGATTATTTAGTAGTAATGGTTTAGCCATGATATTTGAGAATTAGATGTTATAATACTTATAGAGTTTTCTTTGAGAACGCATAATAAAGGTCTTACCAATGGGCCAATACCTCATTATTAATATTTTTTTAATGATATTCTTCACATAAGAAAGATTTCATGAGGATGATAAAAGTATTATAGGATTGTAAAAGAGTTAACTTTGTAATAAATTTATAAGGAAGAAGATCAATTTTATTGTTTTGATAACTTTGTATGAGTATGTAATGTCATTGATTTCTCAATTATAACTAGAGTTGCATAGGCTACTTTACATCCTTTTTCAACAATTACATTACAGTTTATTTTCATCAACTTAATACTATGATCCAATATNAACTTGTTTAAATAACAATGTCATTTTTATTTACTATCATTTTTACTTCTCAAAATTGATTTACATAAGTTATTAGACAAACTTTAACAAGGTTTTATTTTTTATTTTATTTATATTCTTCTCTTGTTTAAAATGTCTTCAATGTTGTCAATGAGGCATTGTGTATGCAGTGAAGGTACTCTTGATATTTTTATTATATGTAATATTTAAACTTCTAATACACCTTATGATAGAATTGATATTTGGAAATTTCTTCTTTAAGAATTACCAAAGATTCCTTGGTTATTATGTTGTGACATTAATATAGTAGAAAGCTATTTAGATAGAATTATTGAAGCTAATATTGAACTTTCAAATACTAAGAAGCCTATTTGGTTTGATTTGAAGGAACAATTTAGTTTATTAGACACTTATGATAGTAATCATTAAAGAAATCACTATCTTACTTGGTCTAATCATTGTGTAGGTAATAATTAGATCCTTTTAAGATTGGATTGGTTTCATTATTTAAATTTCTTATTTCATAATGAAATCATGCTTTTAAATCACTTATATTTATTTTTAATTTTTCATCATTTTAGTTAAACTTATGAGCTTTATTAAATTATTTTCCTTGATCTAGCTAAGTTTTTTTTTAAAAAATTATTATAGAATGTGACATCTTGGAAATATAAGTTAGACTTATTGATGGTGTCATCATTTGGAGTGATAGTAAGATGCCTCTTTCTCAAGTTTCAAGACTCATGTTTGAGTCTAGGTAGCATTGCTTGAAAAGAGATTAGAGGCATTTGCTCATCCATTGACTCTTCCACAAATAGCCTTGGTAAGGTGAGCATAGTGATGATCATTTTTAATTGATGGTTGCATATTACAAGTCATGTTATGACTTTTATGAGATGATTTGGAAAGCTTTTTACACAAAAGACCAATGAAAATGAAGAGAAATTTTGTGGTGAAATTTAGGCCTTAAATATTGTGATACAATAAAATTGTTGTGATACTCTTCAAGAATATTTAGCTTATGTTTGTTTACAAAAGCATAAGTGGGATGTTCATAATGCCAAAAGTGCTTTTATGAAAATCTCTTTGGGTTGAATGTATTTGGTTAACTTTGCAAATAGCTCTTCAAATTAATAAAATGTGAGAATAATGTGCCTAATCTTGAAACTCTGGAAATTGATAGCAATATAACTTATAATTATATAGAGATTAATTATTTTCTTGAGAGACACTTTTGCTAATATTTTTCTTTTTAAGGATTTTCGTATGTGATTCTCTTAGTAACTCAAAAAATCTTTGTAAAATTTTTGTTAAGCATAATAATATCCTCAAAAAATATATCTTTGTAGATAAAATTAAAATGAAGGCTTAGCTTGATGAATGGTAAAGAAGGAAATTTGTGTCATGTTGACAATTAACACTTAACTACTTTGTTAAAAATAGTTTACAATATTGTTGCTAAGTGTATTACTAGGAAATTGAAGTTTATCATTTCTTAGTTAATTATTCTAGAGTAAATAAGTTTTATTTGAGGTACATATACTAAGGAAGGTATGCAATGGGTTGTTGATTTTAATCAAAACATTACATACATAAGCTTAATTTTTTTGAGATTTATAACAAAATTGAATTGAGTTTTGTTATTTTTCATCTTTAAAATTAAGGTTTTCATGAAAAATTTACCTGTAATGGTTTCAACACTATTTTTGATGCTAATGCACAAGTGGTTTCATATGTGGATATTATTAATAATTTTTAACTTTAGTACTTAGTAAGGCAAGGTTGTCCTTTTTTTTTTATCTTTTCATTTTTATTATTGATCTTCTATTTCATGTCATACACAATGATTGTATCAATACTTTACTAGAAGGAATTTTTATTGATTAGGAGTCTTGTAACATCCTATATTTTTGTTGAAGTGGGAGCATGGCCCTTGCTCCAAGAACAACCCTTTATAACTCATTTTAGATAGTTATTAGTCCCTAGTATCACCGAGGCACAAATACCCCCAAATAGCTTCTGCTGGTACAAATGAGCTGAATACAGCTAAGTATATTTAATAATAAAAATCTATCTAGGAAATTGTTGTCTTATATATAACTAATGACTCTTCCTTTTAGCTCTCTCTTGGTATAATTACAAAATTGAATAGTTCTCCTATAAACCTAGCTTTAAATCTTACACAAGATATACTGAATAAGTAGTTTTATAGAAAATATCAATTGTAAATTTTGAGCTATTTATTAGCTAACTTCCTAATGCTAGACCACAAAAATTTTGCTTATTAGAGCAAAAGCTAAAAAGTTGAGGTAAATAAATTATTTGAAAAGCTAAAAATTAGACAAAGAGGACAATGTTTTCTATGTTAAACTTATTTAGAATTAATACTTATGGAAGCTATCTCATTCAATTAGAGTAATAGAAATAAGCTAAACCTTGCCTCATAGAGAAATAACCTATTCCAAAACTATCAACTCATTTAACCATTTTATGCAATATTTAAGCTATGCAACTAAGGAAAAATATTCAATTCTATTATTAATCAATAGAATGAAAACAAAAAAGGATAGATAAAACCTATTCAAAATGTCATTATATGCAAACAGTCCTTACAACCCACACCACTTCCCCCCTCCTCTTTTCCGAAATAGCTTCTACTCTAGGCTTTATATATTAGCCATTGATAGTTACAATAGTTAAGGCTTCATATGTCTTACATTTTCCTCATATAATTGTAGACCATTTGACAACCATTTAGTTTCTTAGTAAACTCTTCTCATCCTTTGAATCTAGAGCTCTTCAACCAATAATTACTAAGATAACCTCCCATGATTAAGGAGAACCTTAACAGTCTAATCCATTACATCTAGTTCAATATTAATATGCTTTTTAAGGATCTCTTCAGTGCTTGTTTCTCCCAAACCTTATTCGGTTGTGGAATTAGTTATCTCTATTAATGCAACTCCTACAACAGAACAAACTTGTTCCAATTCTAACTTCTTTTTGGTAGTTTCATTCATAATTCTAGTAACTACCATTAGCATCATATCCAAAAAATCCTATTTATATTGAGGTAGTAGCTCTCTTTTGGCTCTAGCTAAATCAAAAATTCTTATGCTTTTCCTTTGATTTATACAAAAATGATTTGTTTCTCTCAAATTGTTATAATTATATCCCTTGCCTCCTTCATCCACTCCTTACTATAATTCATTTGAGTAATTATTTCCTTAAAGCTTGGTAGAGTTAGATGGGAATGATCTAGAGATTTTCGGTTTCTATCATGTTTCAATTCTAAACTTACAATAGCTAATCTTTCCTCCAATTATGTTGTGGTTTATTATTTATTTTTAACCAATGATTCCTTGATGATAATCATTACTTCAAGCTGCTCATTTTCTTTTCTAAAGCTCTTCAACTCCTTCTAGAGATTGGATGTCTCTTGTTCATTTTGCATAAGAAATTGCTTTCACTTAGCTATTTTACTATTAGCTATTTAACCCATATCTTTAAACAAATTTGCATGGTCTCTAACATGTCTTGATGAGACATCAATAGCTTTTGTTTTTCAATCTGTGGATCATCTTCTTTGTATTGGAAGATGACACTAGCCTCTGTTTTTGGTTGAATGTGAATTTTCTAGCTTAGGATAATGCATCCTTCTTTTTATTTAACTTTGAAAGACTAGGTATCCCCTTTCATCAGGTAACTTGATGGAAAGACAAGAGCTGAGGATGTGCTTTCTCCCTCTTTCTGTTGTTGTTGCTGCTATTGCTATTACTTCTTTAATCTTTGTTGTTCTAAAAGTTGTTATTGTTGTAGCTCCTTTAATCTTTGTTACTCTAAAACTTGTTGTTATTATAGCTCAATTTTGGCCTTTGCTTGCTCAATATTTATTTTTCACATGACCTTCACTCTTGTGTATGCAACCCC
Organism: Gnetum montanum; assembly: GCA_015680685.1. NCBI lineage: Eukaryota > Viridiplantae > Streptophyta > Gnetopsida > Gnetales > Gnetaceae > Gnetum > Gnetum montanum. The sequence continues at coordinate 147,271 of MNCI01032899.1, read as the reverse complement.
ATCAAGTGGAAATCCTTCATCTATCATTGATTCCTCTAGATCTAGTAACTTCCAAGAGAAATAATTCTCTTCCATCTAAGCTAAGTATTCTTCAAAGAGGTGTCTTGCCAAAGGATGGTCTCTATCCTTCATCCACATGAAAACTTTAATGACTAAGTGATGAGTGGCGAGGTACCCCTACACTCAACCATACGAAACGAGCATAACACGTGCGATCCAGTCGAACTCCACAGACTAAATGCCTAAACGCCCCATGGAACACTTGGGGTTAATCATTCGTTGTCTTTCCAGATTTACTTGTGTTTGTCACGGTGTATGGTTAAGTAAGTCTGAGGTATATGATTTTTATAGTCTTTTCTGGTTTTTCTCCTATGCTGTCAAGGTGAAGGGTTGAGAGAGCTAACTAACTCTAACTAATGACTAAGTCTAAATTAACTAGCGTTAGCATCTGTTCCCACTAATCGTACACACCCTGAACTATGCAACTGTGGCTACCAAACGCTAATTGTTACTAGGATCACCACACGTAACGCACGTGCTTGAAGTGGTCGTACTGAGGCACTTAACTAGCCTAAACCTGATGAGTAGCCGATTCCTTGACTAGCCGTACACATTTGTAGATGCNTGCTCGAATAAAGATCCGTTCACTTGGGGACTCCTACTACAGGCACATGAAAAATATTCTATCTCTGGAGTGCTCAAACTACCAGAGTTTTTCTACTTTAAGCCTAGGATGAGAAATGAGGGGAGTGCCACCTCTTATTTATAGATTTTACGGTAGACTGCGATATCGCGATGACGTAATATCACGACGGCCGCGATATCGCATACGCGATATCATGGTGCATGCGATATCATGTCTCATCATATCCCCATGACTAAATGAAAACTCATCCTCGAGTTTCTTATAATAATATTGGGAAGGTATGGAATTATTGAAGGGAACGGAACTAATGGGATGACATGTGAACGGATCATTATTACAAGACTTGACAAAACTGGTGTTCATGACAACAAGGGTGAACACCTTATTACAATGACATCAGGCCTTAGTTGGCAGCTGAGAAAGAGAGAGAGAAAGAAGTGTTACTGCTGCCAATGCCAAGATTGCGCCTTTGTTGTCCATCCATAAGCGCGCCATCAATCTTGCTCCTTGCATAGCTGCTTCAGCACTACTCCATTCCAAGTGTTTGCTCCAGATCCAATCTGTTGTTGTATGATCGTCATCTGCACACACAACACAATCATATATTAGCAAGGGTAAATGAATCATCATGTAATTAATACCTTGCTTCGGTGTAGGTCCATTGGCTAGGTTGTGGTATGGCTGATATGGATCTAGGAATATATTAATGATGACTACCAAAGGTGTAGGGGTTAGGAAGAAAATCAAAAAATTCGGGGCTAGGAGAAAATCAAAAAAATTAGGCCCCGTACCCCCATGACTAATCGCGAACCTTTGGTAGCGTTAGAATGGAAAAGGAAAAATAGTAAGAAAGATAGATAAAAAGGGACAACTGAAAACATCAATGAAATGGATGTCAAGATGGTAATGAACAAAACAAAATGAATTGCAAAATGTTAAGGGAAAGAATTTAACCAATGCTCCAAATAGGGATGTCAGTGGATCCTCCCCAAAGCAGGCTCATGCCTTTAATGCCCTAACAAACCCACATTCAAAGAGTTCGTAGGCTCTGGGAATGTTATTTGGAACAAGAGTTAAAGTCTTAACCATAAGAATGTACCAAAAAGAAAACAATGCATCAACCAAAATATATGCACTAATGATACAATCGGCAATGAGGTGAACAATGGAGAGAAGGATGGAGAGAAGAGAATGGAATGGAATCCCAAGAACAAGGTGGTGTATAGTCCCTTGTGTGTTTTATCATTAATGTGACTTGGCAAGTCTCATTCCAACTTCGGCCTCGAACCAACCACATCCAGTGACTTTGCATCAATGCATTCGGCCACCACACCATGCAAAGACTTCTTATTTTTATTGTCTCAGCTTCCGATAGCTGGGTAACATCGGAATGGTAAAAAAATCAAGAAGAAACATTCAAGCACCCAAGAGAATGACCAACACAGAAGCATCAAGTTCCCTTGAAGTCACACCCTTTTCAATCCTTGAGTCCTTCCTTAGTTTAAGAAATGCCCAATCACCTATTTTTTTAAGTTCTTATTAAGAAAGGGATTGTATATTTCCAAGCTGAGAGAAACCATAGAAATTGGTGGATGGATGGACTAAGTGATCTCATTGCCTGCCATATCAAAAGAAACATACCTTAGTATCAACATTGTGACTTAAAGGTAAAAACCAAACATTAGCAATCAATATGAAAATAGTTCATACCATTAGTCTGAACACTTATTGGGTGACAAACTTACAGGGTGGACACACACACACACAAAATGAAAAAGTATAACGATGATGTAAAACAAAAATTAGAAAAGTTAAAGAAATTTGTAAAACAAAAATATGTAAGACAAAAACGTTTTAAAATAAAAATGTGTAAAACAAAAATTGAAAAAGAACTGAGGGCCCCATATGATCAGCATAGGTGGCCATCTCCCCCATGACTGAGTTGCAAGGGAGAGATATGAAATAATGAACGTCTATTTGAATTTCGTAAAAGTGTCCAACTTCTCCCAATTGATGATCTTAGATTGAGGGATGGAAGTTGGCGACGCTCATATTCCAATGTATCTATGCCTTTGTTGTTGGCATGGGTTTCCTCAGTTCATTCCATGCATATTTTTTTGCTCCTTTGAGTAGCTATCAACCACAGGGTGTCTACTACTAGTTGTGTGGTTGCTACATACAGGCATCTTTGTTGTAAAGTTTCAAGGCACACCTGTCACATGGAGGTATTTCCTCCATGTCATCACCTGATGAATCACTGTATGTGATGCATGGAACTTTCCTCTTCTCGATCTTTCCACAAATTTTTATCTTAAAGATTTATAAGGAAAGATCACGAATCCTACGGCATGCGTCTACTGTACTTTGCCATGCCCTTCCCATTATAATTGGGAAGTCCCCTTCGTTGTTGTTGACTTCAATCACCAGGAAATCAGCTGGGTAAGACCAACCACACACAGTGGTAATGATGTCCTCCACCAATCCTAAGGGAATGGTGATGGACTAGTCTACTAGCTCTAGTTGGATGTTGCTCTTCTTAAGTTGGGGCAGGTTCCAGGCGTGATACATCTCTCGTGAAATTAAGTTGACTCCGGAACCTGAGTCAAGAAGAGCCCTATGTGGTTCATTTTTGGTGATCTATAAATAGATTAAGGGATTCCTAGGGTTAGTTAGTTTTCTGGGAAGGTGGCCTACCTTGATCCAGTCAGTTACGGTATGTGTTAACATAACCGTGTGCGTTAAGCTCTAATTTTAGATGGAATAGTGCTCCGAAGTGTTAGGTGGTGGAGGAGTGTACATGGCCTCAACCGCGTGTTGTTGCGAGAGTTTGTCTGGGCTTTTGGTTCTGAAGTAAGGTCTTCTCTTTTTACAGTTGTTAGAACCAGCAGCAGATTGAATATTTACAGCTCTCGCAGCGTGACGTTGCTGCGGTTGAGGAGGAAGTTCCCCTTGAATTGTTGGAGCAGGAGGTGTTATGGGAACTACTTGTGGTGGAAGAGGTGTGGATGGATTAGGAGGATGGTGTGGATATGGAGTGTCTCCCGAAGGAGAAGGAGTACTTCTGAAGTACTCCCAAACTTGGTAGTGACAGTTGGGGGTTGTGTGACTCATAGAGTCACTTGGAGAAATTAGCTGCCGCACATAATAACCATATGGATCAGGCTGCCGGTAAGGGTACTGATGTTTTAGCGATGGCATCCCCCATGACTATGCGTATTGCCACTGCTGATGCTGTCCGATGGGTTGTGGTGGAGTTCCACTTGGATAATACGTTAGTGGTTGGTGGAACTGCCTTGGGTTACCTTGTGGATAAGGAAACCTTTGAGGTGTTTGCCGTTGGTTGAGTCTTGGATTAAGCACAAACACCCCAGACTCCTGTAGATGTGAAATGATGGGGCAACATCCCTTAGGATGGTCATAATGGTATATCTCACATCCACTGTCATTGTCTAAATCTGAATTCACAACCATATCAGAGTTAGTGATTTTTCCGTTACCCTTGTTATGTGCAGGGCTTAAATCTCTCCACATTTTTTTACCTTTTCCACTAGTTTGTTCTACCTTAGACTCTTCTACAATTTTTAAGACAGTTTCAATTTTAGAGTCTAAGGAACTCCATACATCATCTACCTTAGCCGCTATTTCTGTTATCAACTTTTGGATCGGCAAGGTTTTTTGGTTCACCAAATCTTCGATTGGTGACTCATCCTCTTCATCACAAAATTTCACTCCCTTCTTTCGAAGGGAGGGATCACGGTTATACTCTTCTGCACTTTCCCTTTTGCATAGCTCAGCCTCTTCTTTTGCTACTTGTTCCAACAAGCTATGTACTTCATAGGCTCTAAGTTGTGAAAGTCTCCCTTGGGCATAAGTTCCAAGGATTCTTCTAGTTTCATGCCTTAGCCCATCCACGATGTGGCGAAGTTGATCCCACTGAGCATACCCATGGCCTGGGCAACGATGTAATAATGTGTAGTAGTGGGCCATGGCAGCATCCAAGGGTTCATGTATACCTTGTTTCCAGCCTTGGATCTGCTTACGCAAATTGGACACTCTGGAGTACGTTTGATACTTTTCGTTGAAGAGTTCTAGTATCGTACTCCACCTCCTGATGGTTTCTGGTTCTAAGGACCAGTACCAGCTCTCTGCTTCTTTAGTGAGTGTCCTTGGGAACAACTTAAGTTTTTTCTACTCATTTTCTATATTCTGCAAGGCACAGGCATCGTGGAATGCTTGTAAATGATTTTGCGGATCAACATTATATCCCCCTTCAAATCATGGGATGTTGTTCATGTCTAATCATTTGATCCAACCATCCTTTAAATGCCTTGTGGGAATCCTAACTGCCTCTGTTATGTCAAGCATACATCAGGTTGCGAGTAGGGGCTCGTCATGATCATCTCTTTCATGATGCCTGTGATGTCTACATTGTTCCCTACTCTTCCTACATCCTTGCGCTTGTCCTCTCTCTTGACTTTCTCGTCGAGGTCTTTCATCTTTCTTACTTTTATCCTCACCCTTATGTTCATGGTGGCTGCACCCAGATGTGGAAGGAGAGGGTGAGTGATGTGAAGAAGGGAAAGAAGAAGGGGAACCATCGCCATGATGATGTTTCTTGCCTTCTCTTCGGCTGCTACAGCCCCGATCATGGTGATGATCTAAGTGCCTGTCCTTAGCATAAGTGGTTGTTCCCTTTGTGAATAGTTGGTGTTCATGGGCATTAGAACCAGGGATATGTATCATTGATTGTAGGTTCTGATACCCAACCTCCTCATCATTGTTAGGAGGGGGAACATCATTTGTTAAAGAACCCATGACAAGGGGTTCCTCATCTCCTATTTCACTAAGGACGTGCGGGACCTTGCCCTTCAAGAGTGCATGTTGACTCTCTTGCCTTAAGTCCCTCATACATTGGGCATCTGTGGGATAATAATCCCTCATGTCAAAATCTTTTGCAGCATATTCAGCATATAGTTCATTCATTCCTATCTATGCCAAGGCACGGAAAAGCATGTGAGAGATTGATTAGTCTGGGGGTAACACAATGTTACCTTGCAAATCTCTCCATCGCAGCTATTCGTCTTGATGGAGAATAAAAGTAAAATTATGGATATACTCATCAGGATGAGTATATGTCATCTTATATTGTTTAGGACTTGGCTAATTTTGGTTATGTGTTTCATGTTGCCGACTGTCTCGTGTGTGGTCCTTACGTGGTGAGTTGCTCTTATGAGAAGAAGGCATTTTTATCGATGTGCTAATTCACCGTTATATAAATTTTTATCTTGATTAACCCGAAGGTTTGTTAAGGCTCACAACGATGTGAGTGATATCCCTTATGTTCTATTTGGTGCACAAACACTTAGTCCCCGACAACGGCGCCAATGATGAGTGGCGAGGTACCTGTTGGCAACCGTTTGGGATGCGACCGCTAACGAGTGTCCTCGAACAGGATTTAGGTGCCTACTGGTCTCTGGCAACACGAAGGCCCAGATACCTCCAAATTAACTCAGTAGTTAATGTGAGTATGTGTATGTGCTATTGTGGTGTGTGGTTGTGTGAAATGTAACGATTGTGTTATGTGTAAACTACAAATGACTTACTTTAAAGCGATTCAGCCAACTTTGCCAAGTACTGTGAGTTGTTGAAAGTTTCCCATTTTGTTCAACTGCCTAGTCTATGTGGTCCTTATAATACCTACTTGTAACAAATAAAATTTTGTGAAAACATTTGAGCACAACTCCGTAATCTACTCCTAATTTTCCCCAGAGAAAGAGATAGTTCCACAAGAAAACTAGAAATAGAGCAAGATTTGATGGAAATAAGCAGAAAAGAAAAGAAAGCAGATTTGTGTAGACCTCAAATATTTAAACAAGGTAAAATGACACGAGTAAACACTTCGCAATAAAGCTATTCCAAATTCAATATCTACGAATTGTTCAAACTTCCAAGGCTCAAACAAGCAATTTCTTCAAGACAATCCTACTATGCTACCAAAAACTGCTGCATAAACTACCATGTACGAGACTCCATTTTGGCTAGATAATAGATGTCAACAATTGCACTCAACAAAAATTTTGAAAGACTTGATAATTTCTGATTGAAATACCACGGAAATTCACTTTAAACATACAAAGAAGCTATTTTGGTCCCATCAAAATACCAAAGATTTTCTGAACCCTCTCGACTACTGAATTGTTCAACGACATGACTACAAGCAGAGGCTCTCTTACAACAATCCCAATAGCAGTTCTTATACATTGCACAATAATAAAATTTACTACTAAAATGCTCTTAAGGCTTTTAAACACAAGCGCTTTTATGGCAAAATTTTAACAGAAATTTTCTATCGGGCAACAAAAACAATAAGAGCAATCTAAAAATCTCAAAATTACTTGCCAAGGATGATACTATCTAAACCACTAGCTAAACAATTTAAACAAAATAAAAATAAAACATAACTCACAGGACCATGACAAAGAGGCTGAAATCTTTACTCTAGCAAGCCATCTTACAAGCAATCTTCTTTACAAATATTCCAAGTGTGTGTCTCCAAGTGAGAGCTCCCAAAAGTGTTCTAAAAATGAGACCCCAATCCCCTCCTTCCTCCTTGACCCCTGAAGCCTTTTTATAGGGTTCAAAGGTAGGTAGGGAAGTTACAAAATATCTTGGGTGGTTTAACCACCATAGAGACAAAAAGGGTACGGTTGACAAGTGTCCCATTTAGTTGCCAAGTGTCTTCATTTAATTGCCAAGTGTCTTCATTTAGTTGTCAAGTGTTCACCATGGAGAGAAACAAGTTGCAGTTGACACGTGTCCTATTTGGTGGTTATAAGTACCATGGGAAATTAAAATTTAGTTGTAACCACCAAGGGGAAGTTATCACCATCATGATATTTAAAAATTACAAAGGACACTTGTTCCATATATATAATATTGAATAACTGCCTTATAACTTCTCTTTCCTTTTGAAATAATAACAATATACCCTTTACTTCTTTCTTAAACAAAGCAAAACAAAAATCAAATTAAATTTGATTAAAAAGGTTTGGTGGAAGGAAAAGGGCGTGAAATATTGGCAATATCAACATCCACGTTTATGTCCATGTTCAGCTCAGAAACGACCTATCTTGTGGCTGTGGCTACTGCCAAACCTCTTCCTATTTTGTCATCTTTCTGTTTGGCTATAACGGCCATGAACTGCCACCACCATAATCGTCGTTATCGGCAGCAGTTGTAGAGTGCCATCTCTGTCCTCGGCAACGGCTCTGCCAAAACTGCAACCGCAGGAGTTAGCATGGGCATGAAGCCAGCGTTCCCATGAAATCGTCGTCGCAGTTGCAATGCTATTTTTTTTCTTTATTACCCATTTAATCGACCGCACTGATTCTGCTGGTTGTTCCTGTCTTAAACTGGCCCACAAAGCGGCTGCCATCATCGTAGGTCGCCACACCAGTGCTATTTCTGAGAGTGCCCCAGAATAAATAATGATCCGTGTTTCCATGACACAGAGCGTGCAATAAGAGAATCTAAAGAGGCTCCCTTTTCAACCTTGCTACGCATCTGCTTCATGCCCTGCAAATTATCGCTTCTTGTTCTAAACTATTTTCCTGCACTGACGGTGCCATGTAGCATTGGCCGTTGGCCCATTGCCCTGCATACTTCAGAAAAATAGTTAGAAAAATATTTATATGATGCTAGGATGATAATTCTTATAGAGACACAATCGGCTTTGGCTCTATTTTTGTTGCTGTGCAGGCATTTCATTTTTTGTTGCTGCGTAGACATTTCGTTTTTTGTTGCCGAATTTCCTGTACACAGTGCCGTTTCAGAGGCCCCCTCTTGCTCTCATCGCTGTAGATTTTATTTTTATTTTCTAATATTTTACAATGCAGAAATGGTCACGGAGAATTGGAATTCCAGTAACGAAGCACTGGCGCAACCCTTGAATAATCTCGTTTCTGCCTTTTTACATAAATGTTTCTTTTTGCAAGGTGCATATTATTTGGAATTGTGTCGTGGAATAATGGATTGCTATATTCAGTTTTGATTGGTACCATGAAATTTGGTTCATATACCATGGTCCCTTGCAATAATGCGGAGCACCTCCTGCGTTTTGCAGAATTCCACTTTTTCCTTTTTATTACAGAGAAAAATATCATGCTTAGCCACGAAATTTTAAACAATATATTCCTGAATTTCACAGGAGAAATAACTTCACCCTGCACCAGACTGCTGAACTTGCAATTATCAGGCTATTCATCCATAAATCCCAGTGGATCATAATAAATTATAAAGGTAGAACAACACATTGGTGATTCTGTACTTATCAGCAGGGCTTGGTGCTCCAATATATTTTTTTTAA
>MNCI01032899.1:111047-126215 GCA_015680685.1 Gnetum montanum | reverse complement strand
ATAAAGCTGCTCGAATAAAGATCCGTTCACTTGGGGACTCCTACTGTGGGCACATGGAAAATATTCTATCTCTGGAGTGATCAAACTGCCAGAGTTTTCCTACTTTAAGCCTAGGATGAGAAATGAGGGGAGTGCTGCCTCTTATTTATAGATTTGGCGGTGGACCGCGATATCGTAGGGGACAATGCGATATCGCGATGGCTGTGATATCACGTACTCGATATCGCAGTGCATGTGATATCGCGTCTCATCAGTTGGTGAAATCTCGATAGTTCTTCTAGATTTGGAATGGTTGCAGAATTTTCTACCTAGCACTTCCTCGCTAAACTGTCAAGCTTCTATGTGACATCCCGTCCTCATATGTCATGGAAAACATCAAATATATGATATATTAGACATTATGCGTACAAAAAAAATATACCAATGCGAAATATAAGTGATATTTAGCATTATGTATAAAGGAAATAATAGAAAAAATGTAGAAAAAGAAAGAAAAAAATGCTTTATTAAAATGGAAAACTGTATCTGGATCGTGCTCTGAGAGTTTTCCTTGGGATTTTCTTCCTTTGGCATTTATCCCTTAGAGGCAATCTAGCACTACCACCATGGTTAGGCCTATAACCCAACTAGAAGGGATGGCCAGTCCACTTCTTGTCCCACTTCACCTAGCTCCCGTTACTCGCCTCTCTAGGCTTCGCAACTCCATGCTAGCACGACCTCTAACCCTAGGTATAAATGCCTTAGGTCAAACCCCCAAAGGTTACCTCAAGGGACATGTCCATTATTACAACATGCCCTTTCAGGTCTTAGTCACAACTACCCTTTTGGGTCTTGTTAAGATGACAATAACACTTGTTATGAAGAGACATCATCTTCATTAGGTAATCACATCATTTGGGAATGGGGATGTGACAATCTACCCTCCTTAGGTTTCATTTGTCCTTGAATGAATCCACATTCTCTATCTTCTTCTAGCTCCAATGCTTTCTTTCAAGATCCTATGCTCCAATAATTTGATTTCTCCTTTGAACTTGAAGTTGTCTCTTGCTTATTCTACAAATGAGATATATGTGAGAAAGATTATATGGAAAATTAAATATTACTTTCTTGATACTTACTTCATTTTCCAAGATAACAATAAGAAGTGAATTAAAGATCTACCAACTACCAATCACTAGTTCTAACTAGGGTTACACAATTTGCAAATCGTATCTAGTTATCCAAGTGAAGGCAGGGCAAATTATTTATTTCAAACTTGCATTTCCTTATATATTTTATCAATATAATTGAAATATAAATTAAACAATGAATAAAATAATAATATTATCAAATAAAAGTAAGAGTGAGATACTTCTTGATCTTGCTCAACCTTATGAGTTAATGGGAGTAACTATAATTCTACCATAAGTGGTATATGATTAGATGGTCTTGTTCATGATGGCAAGGCTTGATCTTAATTCTTCTCAACTTCTTCTTTAGAAATCAACTCTAGTAACTTGGTAACTGATGAGTGGCAAGGTACCCCTACACTCAACCATATGAAACGAGCATAGCACATGCGATCCGGTCGAACTCCGCAGACTAAATGCCTAAACGCCCCATGAAACACTTGGGGTTAATAATTCGTTGTCTTCCCAGACTTACTTATTGTTGTCACGGTGTATGGTTAAGTAAGTCCAAGGTATATGACTTTTTTGGTCTTTTCTAGTTTTATGTCTTCTATGCTAAGAGCAAAGGGTTGAGAAAACTAACTAATTATAACTAATATCCTAAGTCTAAATTAGCTAGCGTCAGCATCCATTCCCACTTACCGTACACACCCTGAACTATGCAACTGTGGCTACCAAACACTAATCGTTACTGGGATCACCACACGTAACACACGTGCTCAAAGTGGTCATACTGAGGCATCTAACTAGCCTAAGTGTGATGAGAAGCCGATTCCTTGACTAGCTGTACACATCCGTAGATGCTCGTAATCAAGTCGTACTCATCCCATGTTCTAGGAGATAAGGGTGAGAGAATCTAATCGCGATGATAGCCGACTCCTTGGTTAGCTGTACACATTCGTCAATGCTCGTAACCAAGTCGTACTCATGCCGCGTTACTAGGAAAACAATAAATAACATTAAATAAACCTATCCATGTACCGCATAGTTTATCCACAAAGCTCGTCTTTATTACCGTACACAACTTGCGTTCAGGTACAAAGCTGCTCGAATAAAGATCCGTTCACTTGGGGACTCCTATTGTAGGCACATGGAAAATATTCTATCTCTGGGGTGATCAATCCGCCATAGCTTCACTATTTCTAGCCTAGGATGAGAAATGAGAGGAGTGTCGCCTCTTATTTATAGATTTGGCAGCGGACCGCGATATGCGATATCGCGGATCATGCGATATTGCGTCTCATCAGTAACTTTAAAGAATTAGGTATCATACCAAATATAATCCAAAGTCTCAATGAAGAATGTTGTTGATCCATCTTCATTAATCATTGCAGAATAATTTGTAAACTGTGGTTCTTGATGAGTGTTATTCATCAACATCATCTATTCTTGAATTCTAGAGTCTGATTTATCTACTGAAGATTCAAAGTAAGCAGAATATGCACTGGATAGTGGAATTTCATGTTGAATTGATGGAAACATCTTTTTCAAATCAGGTTCATCTTTCAAAGACTCCTTTACAGATCCATATTTTAGAAATTGATAAATACTGGTTCCAACTTTTGCATTGAAGTCTCCACAAAGAATAAATGGAACTAGATTGGTACAAAATAGGAATAACTTCTTCTTCAAACTTTCTTCTACTTGCTTAATCAAGTATGCTCCTTGACAAATTTTAACATTTGAACATGTTGGTTTGGCAATTAAATGTGTGTTAACCATGCATACACATCTTCTTGACAAATGAACTTTTAAAATCACTGCTAGGGCTATGTGATTTTTCGAAAATCTTGATTGTTCTTTCTTTTCCATCGCTTGAAGTTCTAGAATTTCAAAAATAATATTTTCTAAACTCCATTCAAATCTTTGTACCAATTCAAACTTGGCTTCTTTATAAAAGATTGCACAACCATCCATGTTGTAATTTCTACAATATGCTAATCTGTATGGCTCAAAAGAAGAACTTCCACAAGAACCTATTTTCTTATAAATACCTCTGTATCCCATCTTTTCCAAATATGGTTGGAATTGATATAGAAATTTCCATGGTAAGACTTCTTGTAAACACAACACATCAGCATCCAAATCTTTCTATTTTGCTAAAATGTGTGGGTATCGATATTTGTGCCAATCCAAGGCCCATTATGGACATAGAAGATATTGTTTCTCACTTACTAGGGATCTTGCAAGCATGTTGTATGTTGCAACTTTCATTCCTATTCTTGGATTCTTGTCTAGATCATTTCTCTTCATGAGTATCATACTCCTTGTCGAAATGACATTTTGAGTCTTCATGTTGTTTTGTCCTATGTTTTGATTGCAGGATGGATTAATATACCTTTTTCTTGACAATTGAAGATTATTCTATTTCTTAAACTAATTCTCTAACTAATACATCAACTAAATAACTATATTATCTATTTTTTTATAATATATTATCTAAATTTAGTAATATTTAACAACATCATATAATTTTAGTAAAATGTAACTATATTATCTAATTTTAGTAATGTATAATTACATAACCTGATTTTTAGTAATATTTAACTATATTATTTTTGATGACCTTTCTACCCTCCTTGAGAACACTGACTTCGACATGCCATAGTAAACTTAAGACTATCTGCAAAGGTTATGCATTAAATCTTAAAGTTGAAAATGTTAAATTTATAATATCAATGAATTATAGGGTGTTTGGATTTGAACCTGTAACCTCTCACTTAAAAAAAAAAATTTTGTTTTGTTTTTTTAGAAAAAAAACTTTTATTATTATTTTATTTGATCTTGCTTAGGCGATTGACATGGTGGTTCACCCGATGCCAAAGTAAGGGTTTGATATGGGTAAATGGTGATTCTGAGTTGATTCTTGACCTTAAAATTTTGACTTTGTTTTTTTTTTTTTTTTTTTTTTCAAATAATAAATTACTAATTTAATATTTTAATATTATTTTAATGCATGTATAACGAGAAAATTTAAACATCAATATCTCTCAAACTATAAGTTTGATTAAGCCAAAATTTGTATTGTTGGAATCATCTCAATGAGTACTACACATTGAACATAGTTTTAGGGTTCAAAAATAAAGTTGATTTTTTAGACATTAAAAGGACCAAACTAGCCTATGTTGTTGAACTAACATTTCTAGGCTGATATATGCTAACTTGGAATCTTCTAAATTACTTGGATAGTAAATTTGAACAAAACAAGATAAATTTAGGTCATGGTTACTAACTTTCTGAAAAGAAATTTAACAATGACCCTAATCGATTAATAATTATAATATTAAGATGGGTAAGAGTTACCTAGACCATTTTATCATTATCTTACCAACATCTCTTGTAATTGATAAAGCTTGATGAGGTATGATCAAATCATCATCTGTTAATGATATTTATGAAAGAAATTTTGCTAATTGTTGGGATCTAGATGCCTAATCCATTGTTTGTGAAGTCAATGGAAAGGTGTCTACTGACTTACATCACAAATATATGGTACATCCAATGATGATCAATGACTTTTGTTGTGGCTTCAAGGTTTATCATCAAGTTCATGTCGACCCATGGTTCCGAATGGTCCTTGAGTCATGGTTTGCTTTGATACCAATTGTGACATAATGTCCCCGTATGTCATGGAAAATGTCAAATATACGATATATTAGACATTATGCATACAAAGAAAATATACCAATGCAAAATATAAGTGATATTCAACATTATTTATAAAGGAAATAATAGAAAAAATGTAGAAAAAGAAAGAAAAGAATGCTTTATTAATATGGAAAAGTGTATCTGGATCGTGCTCTGAGAGTTTTCCTTGGGGTTTTCTTCCTTTGGCATTTATCCCTTAGAGGCAATCTAGCACTGCCACCACAGTTATGACTATAACCAGACTAGAAGGGATGGCCAGTCCACTTCTTGTCCCGCTTCACTCAACTCCAGTTACTCGCCTCTTTAGGCTTCGCAACTCCATGCGAGCACGACCTCTAACCCTACGTATAAATGCTTTAGGTCAAAACCCCAAAGGTTACCTCAAGAGACATGCCCATTATTAAAATATGCCCTTTCATGTCTTAATTACAACTACCCTTTTGGGTCTTGTTAAGATGACAATAACACTTGTTATGAAGAGACATCATCTTCATTAGGCAATTGCATCATTTGGAAAGGGGATGTGATATTCTATCTTAGTAATATTAAGCTCTATAATATCATAAAGCTTGTATGCCTTTCTAGCACTAATGTCAATGTAGTGCTCTATGTTTCTTCTAAATCGAAGCTTATCTTTCTCATATACAGTTTCTACTATTAGGTGATTCAGGACATCTCTAATGATATTTGCTCTAGGCTCGAAATTGAGCTTGTGGAGCCTTGTCTTCTCATATATTTCTTACCATTCCTCCATTGATTTTGTAGATCAAAGGCCTAATTTTTCTATTAAGTCATGATCTTCATCAAAGTTGAATAAGTCTACTTCTTCCACTTCTAGTTCTAACTGTATAACATTGATCCACTACTAAAGTTGATATATGTTTAGGTTAATTGTTTTAGGAGCTCTAAGAAGGCTAAAGTATCAATATCCTAGAACTTTTGAGGTGCCTCTTCTTTCTGTTTGTGAGATATTTTGGCTAATTTTTGAGAAATTTTGAGAGAACTTCAAAAATACTTCTTAATGCTTCAATGGTAGCTGATAAATCGTGTTTTTCATCACTCTAATATTGAGGTGGTTGTGATATCAGGTACATAATATCGTGGCCTAAGATGTGATATTGTACATTCAATATTGCAGGGTTACTCCCGGGTCTATAAATACAACACCCATGTGCACAATTGGGGGAAATTTTTTAGCAGTCAGTAGTGAAACTCTTGTAGTTTGTCCATTCGAAAGTTAGAATATTTTCCAAGTGCCTGCAACAAGAGGTCTAAGTGTGAACGGATTTTTATTCAAGCATTGATGTACCTAAGCACACCATTGTGTTAGCAATAAAGACAAGCTCTTTGATCCATTCCTTACAGCACTTGAGATTTTCTTTCTTATGCATTTACATATTGTTATTTCCTACAATTTACATTAATGTTATTTATGTAGCAATTAATTTTGTTCAATTAAGAAAATTGTTAAATTACACAAGCATGACCCCTTTGAGCATATGTGTGACACTTGGTAGCTCAGAAACGACTAACGTTTGATAGCCCAGCAGTGTTTGCATAAAGTTTAAGATGTGTCCAAGAAGTGGGAATGGTTACTTGTGTTAGGCTAGATTAGACTATAGTTTACTTAGCAATTATTCACTCTTACTTTCATTCTTGTTTTAGCTAAGTAATTCCATAAAAATACAAAATAATAAAAATCATATGCCTTAGTTACACTTAACCATACAATTGCATTCCACAAGTGGGATTGGGAAGACAATGAATGAACAACACGCACACGTTGTTTAGCTCTAGTGTACTTAGTAACTATAGTCTACAGAATTTGACTGGATTGCACATGAACGCTTGTGATTTATATGGTTGTGCATAGGGATACCTTGCCACCCATCATTGGCGCCATTGCTAAGGACTGTAGTTCTTCGTGCGCTATCTTAGCCTAGTGAAATTTAGTAACCTCGTTGTTCGAATCTTGAGAGTCAAATCTTATGAAAATAAAAATTATTATTATCATTAAATTAATCTTAACTGCACACTATTTCTTAACATAAAATTTCTTCTTCTCACAGGAGCCCATCTCCACCTAGGGCAGTTCCAAGTACCTCAATAATACCGGGTGGGATATGCTCATCCTGATGAGTATATACTAGACTTTACCTTCATCTTACATCAAGATGAACTGATGTGGTGGCACAATATGGAAGGCAACATTGTGTTGCCACCTGACTAATATATTCTAGCAATGCTCCAAGTAATGCTCACACGACACAGGCTTCAACATCTCCACAGAGAATATGAAATAAGAGATCTCGACTCAAGGGCTAATCATCCCACTAAAGCACAAAGATTAAGGGATTGGAAGCTAGAGCACCAACATGAGCTTATGAATGGCAAGAGATCAAACATCTTTCCACCCCTGCTTGGCCCAATTGATGACAGTGACCATTTCTTTAGTGAGTCTCCTCTCTTTGACTTTGTTCAAGAAGCCCTCAACCAAAATATACAATCTACAATCCATAATCTAGGTTCTGGTCAAAATGAATCCAATGATAAAAATGGATATGGAGAAGCAAGTCAAGAAAAGGGGAGCAAAGGAGATCATGATCACAATCTTGGTCACAAGCATCAAAGGAAGGATGATAGGTGTTAACACGGAGCAAGTTCCCCTTTTTCTTCCCTTTTATCATCATCATCTTCTTCATTTGGTTCAAATTGTGGCCGCAAAAGAAATAACCATGATGGAGGTGACTGATAGGAATAGAATAATAGAAGGGACCATTAGGACAGTCATGACCGAAGACGTGGGCAATCTAGAGAGGCCCATCATCAAGAAAGAACGGTTAGTAGGGAACATCGTAGGCACCACCATCATGGCCTTGATGAACATCTACTTACTACTCAAAGCATGTTAAATATTGCAGAGGCTGTGAGTATTTCAACTAGGCACATGAAGGATAGTAGAATAAAGAGGCTAGATATGAAAAACATCCCTTGGGTCGAGGAAGGATATGATGCTGATCTGAAAAATCATCTCTAGGACTTCCAAGATGCATGTGCCTTGCAGAATATTGAGAACAACTGGAAAAAGCTAAAATTATTTCCAAGGACACCTATAAAGGAAGTAGAAAGTTGGTATTGATCTTTGGAACCATAATTAGTTAGGCGGTGGAGTACGATGTTGGAACTATTCAATGATAAATATAAAATGTACTCCTGAGTATCCAATTTAAGAAAACAAATTCAAGGGTGGAAATAAGAAAATCATGAGCCCTTAGATTTTTCTATTGGTTGATACTACTCTCTTTTGCATAGGTGTCCTGACCATGGATACTCTCAACTTGATCAACTTCGTTATATCGTAGATGGGTTGCAGTCTAAAATCAAGAAAACCCTTGGCATCTATGCCTAAGGGAGATTGATAGAGTTAAGTACCCATCAGATTTAAAAATTAATTAAGTAGGTAGCCAAGGAGGAGGGAGAGCTAAGAAAACATGAAAGTGCATAAGAATATAACTAAGACCCTTCTATTCGAAAAAAGGGGTTTAGATTTTGTGACAATGAGGATGAATTTGCCAGAGATGAGGTGGTGAATCAGAAAACCTTGCCATTTTAGAAATTGCAATAAGAAATTACAGCTAAGGTTGATCAATTATGGGACTCCATGGACAATAGATTTCAAGCTATTTTAAAAATTTCTGAAGAGTCGAAGGAGCAAGGTGGTGAGTGAGAGCATCAGAGGTGTAAGGAAGTTAAACGTGCCAAATCTAAAGGTAAAGGTAAAATATTTGCGATAGAGATGGTTGTGAATAGTGACTCGAATGATGGTGGTGGGTGTGATGTCTACCAATATGAACATCCTAAGGGATGTTGTCCAATTATATCACACTTGCAAGAATTTGGGGTATATGCCTTACATCTATGACTTGCACAAAGGCAAATGCCCAAAAGATTGCCTTATCCACAAGGCAATCCTTGACAGTTCCACCAACCAAAGTAGTACTATCTAAGTGGAACTCCTCCACAACCTTACAAAGTGTACCAATAGTGGTAGCAACCACAATCGTGAGCATTTCCACCTCCAAGATAGCAATACCCTTATCGGCAACCAAATCCCTATGGTTACTATTTTTAACAACCTTCATCTCCAAGGGACTCCTTTGGTCATATTGTTGGTTACCAATCTCACCACTACCATCTTAAAATATACCAATCATCCTATCCAAGAAGGGATACCACCTACTACCCTCATGCACCTCTTATTCCTACACCTACTCCTCCACCTCCTGCACAACTACCACATGCTCCATCCATGTAGGGTGAATTACCTGCATAATCACAACAAAGGAATGCTATGAGGGTAGTTAACCTATAATCGGTTAATCCATCTAGCAGGTCAAAACCATCAACAAAGAAAAGATCCTTCTTCTGACCTCATAGTCCACCAAAGCCCTTGGACACATCAGTGGTTGGTAACCCTACTCCTCCACCTTCCTTTATTTCTTCTCTATCTGAGTCCCCTTCAAACCAAAATCCCTCTTGAATCCATATTGTAATGTTGACACATGCTATATTTGATTGGATTCGAGCTAATAACCTACCTAGAAAATTAGCTGATCATGGAAGTCCCCTAGTTTACTTGAAAATTGCTAGGAATGAACCTTGCAAAGCTCTTCTTGACTTTGGTTTTAGTGTTAATCTAATCTCGCATGAGATGTACACAATGTGGAATCTTCCTCCTTTGAAGAAGAGCAACATCTAGCTAGAACTAGTGGACCAGTCCATCACTATTCCATTGGGACTGGTTGAAGACATTGTCATCATCATTTGTGGGTGGTCATATCCTACTAATTTCCTAGTAATCAAAGTGGAGAACTACAAGGGATACTTTCCAATTATTATGGGAAGGGCATGGCTAAGTACTGTTAATGTCAAAATGGGCATTAGAGATCTTTCCTTGGAGACATTAAAAGAAAATGAATTTGGGAAGATCGAGAAGAAGAGAGTTCCATGTATCACGTACAACGATTTAGGGTGCCATTGTGTGTAGAAGTTATGATCAGTAAAGAACACATCTATCTTTGCATGTAAGTAGTATGCACCAGAAGTTGATATCCAAAGATTTCTGTACACAGAAACCATAAAACAAGAGGATACCCAGTAGCTGATAGCTGATACTAGCAATAGTGCATTATGCATGGAACCAACTGAGGCCTAATGTACGAGTACGTTACAAGTATGGATGAACTTGAGCAAGTTCACCACCAGCTCTTCAAAGGAGAAAATGATGATGTCAATTAGGGTGAGTTGGAAATTCTTGACAATTTTAAACAAGAGTCCCTTGAATTGAAGATGCTACTGGCTGGAATGGAGTATGTATTTTTGAAAAATGGGAGGTTGGTTATCATTAATGCCAAGCTTGTTGCAGAACAGAAAGGAAAATTGATAAAAGTTGTGGAAAAATGGTCAGTAGCCTTTGCCTAGTCATATTCCTAACTCACTAGGATGCATCCAAGAATATGCCAACACCGAATATACATTGATTCCACCATCAAGCCAAAACAATAGCCATAGTGATTTTTGAATCCTAAGTTAAAACAGATTATCAAAGAGGAGATTGAACAACTCCTCAAAGTAGGATTCATTTACCCTATCACAGATAGTGAGTGGATCAATCTACTCATGATCATACCAAAGAAAGGAGGCAAATGGCAGGTGTGCATTGATTTTCGATTGCTCAACATGGCAACTTTCAAGGATCATTTTTCCATTGTCTCTCATCGACCAAGTGCTGGACATCATTTTGGGGCACAGTTTTTATAGCTTTCTAGATGGTTATAGTGGCTATAGCCAAATTCAATTACACCAAAGGACTAGGCAAAGATAACTTTCACAAGTCCTTGAGGGACATTTGCTTACTGACAGATGCCATTTGGTCTATGCAATGCCCCAACTACATTTCAATGATTAGTTCTCAACATTTTTCAACAACAAATCAGTAGCAAGGTAGAAGTTTTTATGGATGATTTTTCTACCTATGGAGTTACATTTGAGCAAGCTCTAGATTATCTTGAGTAGGTTTTAAAAAGATGTGTCAAAACAAACCTCTAGCATAATTGGCAAAAGAGTCATCTTATGGTCTAGGAAGGCACAGTCTTGGGGCATCACATCTCAAATGCAAGAATCAAGGTGGGCCCTAAAAAAATAAGGGTCATCCAAGGAATAACTCGTCAACCTGAAATAGTTAAAGAAGTTTGGTCATTCCTTGATCATACTGGCTACTACCAGTGATTCATTAAGAATTTTTCCAAAATCGCCAAGCCATTGGTAGAATTGACGAAGAAGAATGCATCATTCATCTAGACCCCTACATGTGAATCAAAATTTCAATAATTGAAATAAAATCTTGTTAAAACTCCCATTCTTCAAGCACCAGATTGGTCTAGACCATTTCATGTGATGACCGATGCATTAAATTATTCTTTAGGGGTAGTGCTTATGTAGATAGATGATTATAAATGTCCATATTACATTCAATGCATAAGCCGAACCATCACAAGTGCACAACTAAACTACACCACCATAGAAAAGGAGTTGATGTTAGTAGTGTTCACCTTAGAGAATTTCATGCACTATGTGCTTGGCTACAAAGTGTTTGTGCACATAGATCATAGCGCCATTAGATTTCTCATGAAAAAACCAACAATGAGCCCCCATGTCATATGGTGGCTTGTGATTTTGGAGGAATTCGATCTCACAATGGTAGATTGTAAAGGTGTGGAGAATGTGGTCATGGATCACTTATCATGACTAAGATGGGATGACAAGGAGAAAGAGAGTCCTTTGTGTAAGCAATTCCTTGACGAATCTCTCCTTGCAATTGCTATTAATACACAAATGCTCGATGAACCAAAATGGTACAACACCATCCTTACTTATCTACTTAAGCAAGAACTACCACAAGGGTTGGACACTAGAAAGAAATAATAGTTTCTTCACCTGGTCAAATGTTTCATGGAGATTAATGAAAACCTTTATAAGGTTTGTCCCGATGGCCTGGCACGTTGGTGTGTCCCTGATATGGATCAACTGCACATTCTTCAAGATGCTCACGAAGGTCCTTGTAGGGGCCATTATGCTAGGAGATGCATGGCCATAAAAAACCTCATGGTGGGGTATTATTGGCCAACAATCTACAGGGATGCACATCAATTCATCCACACTTGTGATTGTTGCTAGAGGGATGGTGAAATGACAGCTCGAATGGAGGGATCACAATAATGGATACAACCTCTTGAACCATTCAACATTTGGGGCATTAACTTTATGGGTCCCATCACACCTTTATCAAATGGAAAGGCATATATAATAGTCACAGTTGACTATTGTACCAAGTGGGTAGAAGCAACAGCCGTCACTGACTGTACATCCACGACTACTGCTTGGTTTGTACAAAAAAACATCGTAAATAGGTTTGGTGTACCTCATGCATTAATTTCTAATAATGGAACTCATTTTATAGGTGCCAATTTTTGGAAGCTGATGCAATGCTTGGGGGTTGAACATAAATTCACAACACCATATCACCCCCAAGCCAATGGTCAAGCTAAAGTTACTAATCAGGAGATTACAAAAATCTTAACATGAACCATTAGTAAATATCAAAGGGACTGGAGAACTAAATTAAATGGTGCCCTTTAGGCCTATCGCTCCACATGGAAGCTTCCCATAGGTTATTCTCCTTATGATCTTATGTACAAAAAACTACCAACATTGCCCATCCAATTCGAGCTCCGTACACTTTCTATAGCCTGTGACCTTGACCTGGAACTAAGTCTAGCACAGAAAGAATGATTAATCAGTCTCAATGTGCTAGAAGAAAATCGGTTAATGGCCCTATCATCCAATGAGACACATAAGCATTCAACAAGAAATGCCATGACCTCAAAATAAGAAGAGTCAAGTTTCAACTAGGAGACAAGGTTCTGTAATGAAATCCTACACATGTACCCTAATGAACCAAGTTTCAAACATTGTGGAAAGGACCTTACATCATAGATGAGACTTTTTCATCTAGGGCGATGATCATTTACAAACCTGATAGCCTAGACAAAAAAAAAAGTTAGTTAACATTCAAAAAATAAAACCTTTCCATGAGCTTAAGCCTACCAACACAACAAACACCTCATCAAATGGACAACCACACTCAATCTTTTGGATGTCTCCCTTCCAACTTAGTCATGGGGGAGATGGCCAAACTAACCTTTTTGTTTTATGCATTTTTGGTTTTACAACTTTTTGTTTTCATCTTCTTTGTTTTCCATGTTTGTTTTACATATTTATATTTTTAAGGTTATTGGTCTTAGTTTTTTTTTTACACTAATGTTAATATATTCAATATCTACTGGCTACTCTTTTACTTTCTTTTATGGTTATTGTTGGCACATTTAGCCATTTCATGGAACAGTATGGCTCTGAGATTAGAGATGGTTCGAAACTTCTTGTCATGCATGAAGAATTTGGAGGATGGAAACCTAAGTCGGGTGTTCTAAGATATGATTTTCTAGAAACAAGGGCTATATTTGGTAGACGCTAATAAGAAATCAAGATTTTTAAGACATTGGCATGAATCAGTTTTATTTATTTTATAATCAGTGCATCCAAAGTTTTTTGAGGATGCCACGAGGTGGAGTTTCAGGTCTCTCAGGATAGAGCGCCATGGAGCAGTTTGAAAAAGAAGCATCTGCATCTGTAATTATGAACGGTAACACTTAGCTCACCATTTTCTGCTCTAGAAAGGCCGTGTAATTCCGCCAACAACATGTCAAATGATCGAGAAATGTCATAGAGATCTGTTGCTAGGACTCAAAATCTGCAACCTGCAACTGCTACCATTGCTGCTGTAGAAACTTCAACCGAAATAAATGCAGACACAGAGATCTTCTACAAAAAAGTTGTAGAAGATGAATGCACAACCGCCAGGATGTTAAGAGAACTGTTAGCATGCCATCATTAGTTGACGTGTCCACTTCCTGATCTAATTCCAAACCAAACAAACATAGAGCAATCCATGGGTTCCAGCCTAATGGGTCATGAGAAAATTTTCAGATCTTGGGTTCATCTCCTGAAGACAAAAGTGTGTCATTTACTGTCCAATAAAAGAGTAACTGACTTTTTAATTGACAAAACCAATGGAAATATATCAACAACAGTTTGCGGAATAGAGAATTTCTCAGCCAAAGCTATTGTACTAGCTGTTGGTATTACAGCATTGAAATGAATCATTCAAAATAACCCAGTCTTGTAGCAAAGGAAGGAATTTGTTACTATCCTAAATTTGGGGGCAATTGATGTGCTTACGGCTTGACAAGAAGATTTCTGGCAGAGGACGAGATCTACACCGCAGCCAAGAGCAAAGATGAGAAGATAATCCTTTCCACATTTTCACTGAAAAACAGCGACCTCTACGGCATTATCAAGGCCAGTAGCTTCGGCATTTCTCAAAATGAGGTTCTGTGCTAAATCACGTTCATTAAAGCCACTAAAATTACAGAGAAAATTAGGGCTTCCATTGAAGCTTTCAACACGAAAAGATGACGAATAGGAAGAGGTTTAGTAGCAACCGCAAGCCAGGCCGTTTCTGAGCTGGAGCATGGACAAGGCCATATGGTCCGTTGCTCTCGCTGCAGCGCTCACCGGAATCATCATCCTAGACCGTCCCTGGTATCGTCTCTACTTGCAGAAAAAAAAAGAGAAGAAGGATCCCTGTTCCTGTGCCTACATCATTTTTTGGCCCTGTTTTCGCAGTAGCAAAGCACCGAATATAGATCTAGATCTAGTTTCCAGGTCGTCAGATTCGAGGGTGTGCACTGTAGCTCCAAGAACAATCTCGCGGCCATGCCAAAAATACAAGATATACAATCCCAGTACTCCCAACTCTGTTATCCACAACACGACCGTGATGTTGATCCGAATTTCAAGCGGTAGCAACTTTGAAGATGACAAACTAAAATCTGCTCATACAAATGATTGTCCAGCATGAGCGCGTTCATACAAATGATGACCATTACACAAACTACATAACGGCAAGCAATGCTATGTGTTGATACTATAAACTATATACTATATACATGATTAAACTATAATTAAATTATATACTATCTACATAATGTGACACTTGCTTTGTGTTGAAAATGTGAAAGTGCCACTCCATTTATGCATTCGGTTGTACACACTTACATATATATTTATATATTAACCCATCCATGTATGCATCAACTCCATGGTTACTATCTCTACTACTATGATTTAAATAAAAATAAAATATTTTATGATTTAAAAATGGAATTTGTGC
>MNCI01032899.1:66068-110772 GCA_015680685.1 Gnetum montanum | reverse complement strand
ATTGCTTGTAAGATGGCTTGCTAAAGAAAAGATTTCAGCCTCTTTTCCATGGTCCTATGATTTATGCTTATTTTTTTTTATTTTGTTTAAATTGTTTAGCTAGTGGTTTAGATAGTATCATCCTTGGCAAGTAATTTTGGGATTTTTAGATTGCTCTTATAGTTCTTGTTGCCCGATAGAAATTTTTGTTAAAATTTTGCCATAGAAGCGCTTATGTTTAAAAGCCTTAAGAGCATTTTAGTAGTAAATTTTGTTATTGTGCAACGTATAGGAATTGTTATTGAGATTGTTGTAAGAGAGCCTTTTCTTGTAGTCATGCCGTTGAATGATTCAATAGTCAAGAGGGTTCAGAAAATCTTTGGTATTTTGATGGGACCAGAATAGCTTCTTTTTATCTTTAAAGTGAATCTCCGTGGTATTTCAATCAGAAATTGTTAAGTCTTTTGAAGGTTCTATTGAATGCAATTGTTGACATCCATTATCTAACCAAAATGGAGTCTCGTACGTGATATTTTACGTAGCAATTTTTTGGTAGCATAGTAGGATTGTCTTGAAGAAATTGCTTATTTGAGCCTTGGAAGTTTGAACAATTCGTAGATATTGAATTTGGGATAGCTTTATTGCGAAGTGTTTACTCGTGTCATTTTACCTTGTTTAAATATTTGAGGTCTACACAAATTTTCTTTCTTTTCTGTCTATTTCCATTGAATCTTGCTCTATTTCTAGTTTTCTTGTGGAACTATCTCTTTCTCTGGGGAAAATTAGAAGTAGATTCGCAGAGTTGTGCTCAAATGTTTTTGCAAAATTTTATTTGTTACAAGTAGGTATTATAAGGACCACATAGACTAGGCAATTGAATGAAATAGGAACTCTCAACAACTCACAGTACTTGGCAAAGTTGGCTGAATCTCTTTAAGACAAGTCATCTATAGTTTACACATAACGCAATCATTTCATATTTCACAACCGCACGCCACAATAGCACACACACATACTCATGTTAACTACTGAGTTTATTTGGAGGTATCAGGGTCTTGGTGTTGCTAGAGACCAGCAGACACCTAAATCCTGTTCGAGGACACTCATTGGTAATCGCGTCCCAAACAGTCGCCACCAATTATGTTCACTTATATTTGATGTGTTCCATACTTTTTCTGCTAATAAGGTGGCAAGTACAACGATAATGCACTACTTGATGGTGGTATGCTTTATTTGTAATTTGATTGTTAATGTTTAGCTTCTGACTTTCAATGCTCTTATTAACGACTAGGACATGGTTTCTTTTCACGTAACAGGTAGTGAGTCCACATCATCCACCCATCCACATACTCTATGGTTTTCCTTATTTTGGAAGTGTGCAGTCTCTTCTTCATTAATACAACTTTAATAAATTGGTGACTTGTGTAGTTCCTAGAATTGAGAAGGAATTAAAATCTTGGATAGGATGTCACTTCAAAGGGATGTAGTATTCTTTGTGCTTTTCTATTTTCCTATGTGTAGAAGTGTTCTCATAAGCTTCTCACCATTCCACATCATTTCACAATCGGAAGTCCAATAAGTCCTTGCATGGTGTGGTCCTCATCACCAAAAAAATAAAATAATAGAAAAAAGAGAGAGAAGAAGATGAGGATTCAAAGCACACCCCTTAGACAAAATAAATGTAAAAAATGCATGTGTCTTTGCATGGTGTGGTTCCCATTCAAAAAAAACATGGGAATTCAAAGCACACCCCTTAGACCAAATAAAAGGGCTACAAGCACTGGTTATAAGACTTGCCTTGTATCCTCTAACGAAGGCCCTTTTTCACTTTCTATCTTCACTCCAATTTGGAATGGTGGTTGTTTTGTGGGAGCATTCTTGTGTCTCAGGGGATGAGCTTGCCTTAGAATGTCAATGTGAAGTCATTGAAAGTGGTTGGTTTTGATCTGGACTGAGGAAGTATCCTACCAAGTCAATTAATCACAAACTCCATAAGGGACTACATGTGAACATAATTAGGGACTCCACTCCACCCTCTCTATCATCCATCTATGCTTTCTATGTCTCACCTCATTGCCAATTTCATGTTTTGATTCAATGTTCCAGTTTGATGTGTCGAATTTCTTAGTCAATTACTTTTGGGTTTTTGTACCTAACTTTCCATAATCATTAATCATCCATGGTGCTCACGGACTCCTTGGTTTGAAGTTATGCAAGGGCATAAAAGGCCTGTGCCTACTTTAGGGAGGACCCAGTTGCATATCTTTTGGTTTGGTTAAGTTAAGTTCTTTACCCTTAGACATTGTTACAATAAAATTATTTTTATTTACCTCATCCATGTCATCTAATTATATGCACCTTCACAACTATTTCTAATGAATTCCTTTTTATTTTTGTGAATACCCTCTTTCCAATACTCCTTGTGTCAATATTTTTCTAAATTATATGGATCACTTCTCTTATTTAACCCATTCGTCAGTCTTTCCACTAACAACATCAAGCAACCAATCTATCACAATCACAACCTAGCTAGATAAAATCACCAACAAGACAAGGTACTCAGCCATTATCCATTGCACTATAAATATTATTCCTTGGTTTTTTTGTGATTGTAGTGGGAAGTGTGGACTGGAAGTAGGATTGTCATCACCAAGGAGGATGCAACCATATCACTCGCAAGAGATTGTTTATGACCATTGGATCTCTTCTACCTCTCCCTCGTTCTTGTATTGCCAAGAGGGGTTGGATGTCCTTTGGATCTGTTGGTGTTCCTTCCTATTTTCATGAACACCCAATGTTGTACACCATTGCAATATTGTATGTTTAGGCACTTCTATATTTGTCTGTTTTCTCTGTGTCACTTTGCATGTCAGTTAAATGAGTCCACATTCCCTATTATATTTTGTAAAGTACTTGTGCCTCTTCTTCTATACTCGAGGACAAGTTCTCATTTAGTCATGGGGATATGATAAATCATGTTTTTCATCACTCCGATATTGCGGTGGCCGTGATATCAGGTACACGATATCGTGGCCCAAGATGCGATATCATACATTTGATATCATAGGGTTAATCCCAGGTCTATAAATACAACATCCAAGTGCACAATTGGGGGAAATTTTTTAGCAGTTAGTAGTGAAACTCTTGCAGTTTGTCCATTTGAAAGTTAGAATATTTTCCAAGTGTCCACAGCACGAGGTCTAAGTGTGAATGGATCTTTTATTCAAACATTGATGTACCCGAGCACACCATTGTGTTGGCAATAAAGACAAGCTCTTTGATCTATTCCTTGCAACACTTGAGATTTTCTTTCCTATGTGTTTACATATTATTATTTCCTGTAATTTACATTAATTTTAATTATGCAACAATTAATTTTGATCAATTAAGAAAATTGTTAAATTACACAAGCACGACCCCTTTGAACATACGTGTAACACTTGGTAGCTTAAAAACAACTAGCGTTTGACAACCCAACAATGTTTGCACAAAGTTTAGGATGTGTTCGGGAAGTGGGAATGGTTACTTGTGTTAGGCTAGATTAGACTATAGTTTATTTAGCAATTATTCACTCTTACTTTCATTCTCATTCTAGGTGAGTAATTCCATAAAAATACAAAATAATAAAAATCATATGCCTCGGTTACACTTAACCATATAATTATATTCCACAAGTGGGATTGGGAAGACAATGAACGAACAACATGCACATGTTGTTTAGCTCTAGTGTACTTAGTAACTATAGTCTACGAAATTTGACCAAATTGCATGTGAACACTTGTGATTCATACAGTTGGGTGTAGGGGTACCTTGCCACTCATCAGTAGCTCTATTTCAATTCTTAGCTATGATTGTTAATGGCTGTGCATTTGAAATCTACACTAATTTTTCTTATTAATACTTAGAGCTTCATCCTCAAATTCTCTCATTTCTAGATAGGCTATTTGAATATGTTTTTGACACATATCATGAGCTTTGACTTTGTTGAGCTACTTTGCTAATATTCATTCAAAGCTTTAGGTTTAGTGCCTCATTCTAGTCTCGTCAACCTAGCTCCTATTTACACATATCTAGGGCTTAATTTATATGAAAACTTTGACTATTTAGAAAAATTCATTTTTATTTTTCCTATATTAACATGGTAGAGTTTTTTAAGCTTGTAGAATTTGCCTATTTAATCATTTTAGATTCTAAAATTCTTTACTTTATAGTTTGAGCTAATGTGTGAAATAACTTATAAATTTCTTCTAAAGTTCTTCTATTCTTGTAGAATTCCTTTTTAGCTTACTTGTAGGATCAATTTTTGATTCTATGTATTTATTTTATTAAGGAGCTGATGTGGAAGAGTGGTCATAGAACCTTTTTTGTAGAACTAGATTTTGTTTTTATAAGTTGTATCACATTATTTTGCCTTGTAATACACCATGTATGTGAGTAAATTAAGCTTGTAATTGTTGGTGGGTCTAATATGACCTCTGTTTATATTGACATGGCATGTAGAGCCATTTTGGCTCTACTTTATAGAACCAACTCTTCATTCTACAGATATGCATTATATGGTAACTAATGTGGCAAAGCTTTTTCAAGATTCATGTTTTAGAATTTACTTTCCTAATTCGATGAACTCATTAATTTTCCAAAGCTAATGTGGTTCTAGAATAGATTTTAAGTTTGTTCCTAGAGTCAAGTTTTGGTTCTATAAATTAGGTGATGTGGTAGAACCAGTTATGTGTTTGCTTATAGAACCAAATTCTGATTCTACAAGTGATGCTTTTCTCCAAATCTAATGGCGTTCATAGAATCATTTTAAATCTTTTTGTAGAGCTAAGTTTTGGTTCTATAGATTGGTTCTATAAATGAGTTGATGTGGTAGAACTAATTATGTGTTTACTTATAGAACTAAATTTTGGTTCTAGGAGCAACGCTTTTCTCCAAAGCTGATGTGGTTCATAGAACTGTTTTAGCTTTTATTTATAGAATCTAATTTAGGTTCTACATGTTCATTCTATAATAGAACTGATGTGGAAGTAAGGGCTAAATTTCTATTCAAAGCCTTTGATACATATTTTAGAAATAATTTAGCTATTTGTAGAACCATTTTTTTCTTCTATGAACTTATACTTCATAAAAGATGATGTGACAAAGCTTCCTTTCAGGAAAAATCTTAACTTTGTAAAGTAGTTGACTTTTTAGGAGCTAACATGGTAGAACCAATTTGAAAACATTTTTGTAACACCAAATTCTAGTTCTAAGGACCATGTAATTCAAATTTCCTCTTTACAAAATGTGCCATTACTTCAAATGCTGACTTGGTAGAGGTGAAAATGAGATTACTTGTAAGCCTAGATTTTGGTTCTACATAAAAGCTTATTTTTACGCTCCATGATGACATGGCCTATAGAACCATTTTGGTTTTCTTTGCAGAACCAAATTTTAGTTCTATGGATAACTTGGCAAGGTGGAAGCCAGTGTTTAGTGTCTCTTAAGAGATTTTGACATATCTCATAGAATATTCTTGTTTATAAAGCCCTTTTGTAAAGCTACTTTTTGGTTCTATGAACTTCTACCACATAATGAGTTGACCAAGTAGAGCCAAAAAGTGCACTTGTTGTAGAACCATTTTTTAGTTCTATAAATCCTCCTATCTTAATTAAGCTAAATTGGTAGAACTACTTATGCATTTGTTTGTAGAACCAATTTTTGGTTCTATGAAAAATATTTCCTTTCATGCTCTTTCCTTATATAATAATGTAATACGTAGAACCATTTTAGCTCTTTTGTAGAACCAGATTTTGGTTCTACAAACTCGCTTCGCAAAATATCTTACATGGCAATGAGCTTTGAATACTTCCTAAGATCTTTTTGATATATTCTGTGAAACTAGTTTAGCCATTTGCTTGAATTTTAGTTCTATGAATATATCCATTATAAAGGTATAATGTGGCTGAGGAATTACTACAAGATCTAGTTTTACAAAGCTCACTTCCATTTTTGGAATAATTATGACAGAAACATCAATCCCTTAAAACAAGCTTCTCTTTTGCAACTTCGTGTTACATGAGATTTGTATACAAAGCTAATTTTCGACATTCTATAATTCTTATATTGTAATCTTGCAAAGCTAATTCAAGTAGAACCATTTTGTAGAGTCAATTTTTGGTTCTTTGAGCTTTCCCTACGAGTTGACATGGAAATTACACTTATTAATCCTTTTATCCTATAATCAATGGAGCTCATCATGGTTTGCAAAATTATTTTGAAAATTTTTTGTAGAGTCAATTTTCCATTCTACGAACCCACTCTACCTATTTGCAATGACATGGAAGAATTAAATCAACTTTGGATTAAGCCCCTTTTATCAAGTCATGTTACCTTTTGCACTTAACTATTTTTTCTAATGTTGATCTTGTTTTAAGATGAAACTAATTTTTAAGTTATGTAAATTCTTTTTTGATAGTTCTAAATCCAATAATAAATTCAAATACCATTCCATTCAGCCAGGTTAAACTCATACAAGCTCTATATTTGATATTTAATTCAATTATCCTATGTAATGTTAGATATAATTTGAAATCGTAGTTCTTCAAACTAATTAAAACTCAATGAGCTTATATGATCAACAAATCAAAATCTTTTGGGTTATTTGTTTAGTTTTAACAATCTTCCATTCTAAAAAGAAAAACTTAACTAAAATGAATGTAATCCTTTTAGCATTTCTGCAAAACCTTTCTTCTGAAACTTTATTTCCACTTGGGGCTTATTTTTTGTAGATAATAGATACGATGTGATAAATCTTAACTCAAAAATATGGTGTGGGTGCATTGATCTTTAATTCAAAAATTTTGGGATATCATGCAAAAAAAAATTAAGCCAAATAATTTAAGTCCTTTGTTATTCCATATGATGGGACACGATATCGCATGGGCCGCGATATCACATCTTCCCCTGCGATATCGCGTACACGATATCGCAGCGCACCACAAAATCTATAAATAAGAGGCAGCTCTCCCTTGTTTCTCCATCTAGATCTAGACCTTAGCCAAACTCTTGAATTTTTTCCATTCCAGAGTTAGAGTAATTTCCATGTGCCCACAGTAGGAGTCCCAAAGTAAACGGATCTTTATTTGAGCAAATATTGTACCTGAGCACAATTTTGTGTACGGAAATAAAGATGAACTTTCTAGATAAACCTTGTAGTGCATGGACTAAGCTAATTAGGACTTTAATTTTTTTTAATTGTTAAATGCTTTATTAGTCAATTAATCTTTCTCAACCCTCAACACTCCTAGTTAAGTGCATTCAATACGACCGCTTCGAGCACATGCGTTACGCTTGGTAATCCCAATAACGAATAGCATTTGGTAATCCCAAAAGGTTGCATTGGTTCAAGGTGTGAACAGCAAGTGGGAATGGATACTGATGCTAGGCATTAGAACTTAGTTAGTTAAAGTTAGTTACTTAGTCTCTTCACCCTTTCCCTCATTAGCATAGGAGATAAAACGTAAAAGACATAAAAATCACATACCTCAAACTTACTTAATCATACAACTGTGACAAATACAAGTAAGTCTGGGAAGATAGTGAATGATTAACCTTAAGTGTTCCATAAGGCGTGTAGGTAGTTAGTCTGTGGAGTTCGATCAGATCGTGTGTGTAACGCTCGTATTCGTATGGTTGAGTGTAGGGGTACCTCGCCACTCATCATTTGCGTCGTTGCTGGGGACTAAGTTGTTTGTGCACTAAGTAGAACATAGGAAATCATCCACATCGTTGGGAAGCTTAAACGAACCCTTAGAGTTAATCAAAAGAAAATTTAAACAACGGTCAATAGCACACCGACAAAATAACGATGTCTTCTTCTTCTCATAAAAGCACTTCACCACCTAGGGATCACACAAGAGACAGTCGGCGGTCTAACACACATAACCAAGAACCGCCAATTCCTCAATAGTATCAGGTGGTATATACTCATCACGATGAGTATATACCCAATTTTACTTTTATCCTTCATCAAGATGAACAACTGCGCTGGAGAGACCTGCAAGGTAACATAGTGTTACCCCCAGATTGGGAAATCCCTAACATGCTCCTTCGTGTTCTTGCACAGATAGGCATGATAGAATTATATGCTGAATACATTACAGAAGATTATGACATAAGGTATTACCATCCCACAGCAGTGCAACATCTAAGGGACTCACAGAAGGAGAGTTATCACACATCGTTGAAGGGCAAAGGACCCCACAACACTTCGTCTATCATAAAATAAGTTAAGGGTGGTGAACCTATTTCAATAGGTTTTCCACAAAATGATGTTCCCCCTTCTCACAATGGTGAGGAGGTAGGGTATCAGAACATACACTTTATGATTCACAACCCTGGTTCTGATTCCCATGAACACCAAGTGTTCGATGAGGGAACACAAACAAATGACAAAGGCAGGAAATCTGATCATCATCACGATCGGGGACGTAGTCACCAAAGAGAAGGTAAGAAACATCATCATGGCGATGGTTCCCCTTCTTCTTCCCCTTCATCACATCATTCACCCTCTCCTTCCACATCAGGATGCAGTCACAAAGAGCACAACGGTGAGGATAAGGGTAAGCGAGATGAGAGACCTCGATGAGAGAGTTGAGAGCAAGGACGAGGGCATTCCAAAGAGTCAAGGCATGAAAGAAGGGAAGGTAAGGAACCACGTAGGCATCATAGACGTCATGAGAGAGATGATCATGATGAACCCCTACTAGCAACCCGGAGTATGTTAGACATTAAGAAGGCTATGAGAATACCTACAAGGCACCAAAAAGACAGTCAGATCAAGAGACTAGACATGAATAATATCCCATGATTCGAAGGGGGATACAACGCTGATCCACAAAACCACTTATAGGCATTCCACGATGCCTATGCCTTGCAGAATATTGATAACGAGTGGAAAAAGTTAAAGTTGTTTCCTAGGATACTCATAAAAGAAGTAGAGAGTTGGTACCAGTCTTTAGAACTGAAAACCATTAGGAGGTGGAGTACAATGCTAGAATTGTTTAACGATAAATACAAAATGTATTCCAGAGTGTCCAACTTGCATAAGCAGATCCAAGGATGGAAGTAGGCTAATCACGAACCCTTGGATGCTACCATGGGCCAATATTATGCATTGCTACATCATTGCCTAGGCCATGGTTACGCACAATGGGATCAACTCCGCCACCTTGTAGATGGGCTAAGACATGAAACCAGGAGAACCCTTGGAACATATGCCCAAGGAAGATTATTAGAACTTAGGTTCCATGAAGTTCATAGATTGTTGGAGCAAGTAGCTAAAGAAGAAGGGGAGCTATGGAAAAGAGAAAGCGTAGAAGAGTACAACTACGATCCTTCCCTTTGAAAGAGGGGAGTGAGATTCTGCGAGGAGAAGGATGAGACACCACTCGAAGAGTTGGTGAATAGAAAAACCTTTCCACTTCAAAAATTATCAACGGAAGTGTCGGCTAAGGTAGATGAAATATAGAGCTCCTTAGATAGTAAAATTGAAATTGTCCTAAAAATCGTAGAGGAGTCTAAGGAGGAACAAAGTAGTGACCATGATAAGAAAAAGTGGAGAGATTCAGACCATGCACGTAACAAGGGTAAGGGAAAAATGACTATCACCGATGAGGTTATGGATTCGGATACAGACAATGATGGTGGATGTGAGATCTACCAATATGACCATCCTAAGGGATGTTGCCCAATAATCTCACATCTATAGGAGACCAGGGTGTATGCACTCAACCCAAGACTTAATAAACAGCAAGCACCCCGAAGGTTACCTTATCCCCAAGGTAACCCGAGGCAGTTCCACCAACTATTAACATATTATCCAAGTGGAACTCCACCACAACCTATTGGGCAACATCAATAGTGGCAACACCAATAGTCATGGGGGATGCCACCACCTAGACAGCAATACCCTTACCGGCAACCAGACTTGTATGACTATTACATGCAGCAACCCGTTTCTCTAAGTGACTCTATGGATCACGTAACCCCACAACGTCACTACCAAGTCCAGGAGTATTTTAGGACTCCTTCTCCTATGGAAGACACACCACATGCATACCATCCTCTGAATCCATCTGCATATTTTACGTCAATAGTTCCACTACCACCCACTCCAACGATGCAAGGGGACCTCCCCACTCAACCACAGCAACGTAATGCTATGAGAGTAGTAAACCTTCAACCCACTGCTAGTTTTGACAACTGTACAAAGAGAAGACCTTTCTTCAGAACCAAGATTCCAAACAAGCTCTCACAACCACAAGTGATTGAGTCTATGACCACTCCTCCAACAAATAAGGCTTCGGAGCTCCCTTCAAACCAACAACAGAGCTCAACGCATACAGTTATGTTAACACATACCATTACTAATTGGATCAAGGTAGGCCACCTTCCCAGGAGACTCTCTAATCCTGGAAGTCCCTTAATCTACCTCCAGGTCACTGGGAATGAACCATGAAAGGCTCTTCTTTACTCAGGTTCTGGAGTCAACTTAACATCACAGGAGATGTATAAAGCCTGGAACCTACCTCCACTCAAGAAGAGCAATATTCAACTAGAGCTGGCTGACCAATCCATCACCATTCCCTTGAGATTGGTGAAGGACATCATTACCACTATGTGTGGTTGGTCATACCCAACTGATTTCGTAGTGATAGAAGTCAACAGTAACAAAGGGGACTTCCCAGTTATAATGGGGAGGGCATGGCTCAGCACCATCAACATGTGCCTAGGAATCCACGATCTTTCCTTGGAAATATCTAAGGAAAACATTTATGGAAAGATCGAGAAGAAGAAAGTTCCATGCATCAAACGACTCAGAGTGTGATGACATGGAGGAATGCTCAGCATCTCCTACATGCAACTGGTGTGCCCAAGAAACTCAGATACAAAGGTGCTTGTATGTAGCAACCGCACAACAAGAGAACACCCAGTGGTTGACTGCTGATCAAGAGAGCAGCCCACCAACATGCATGGAACAAACTAGGGGAACAACTTGCACCCACAACGAAAGCATAGATACATTGCAATATCAGCGTCGCCAACTTCCAACCCTTAACCTGAAAACATCAATTGGGAGAAGTTGGACACTTTTAAGAAATTCGAAAAAAACACTCATTATTTTGGATCTCTCCCTTTCAATTCAGTCATGGGGGAGATGGCCACCTATGCTGATCATTTGAGGCCCTCAGTTCTTTTAAGTTTTTTTTTATACATTTTTTTTACACATTTTTATTTTACACATTTTTGTTTTGCACATTTTTGTTTTATAAATTCCTTTAACTTTTCTTGTTTTTATTTTACAACATCATTTATACTTTTTCATTTCTTTGTGTGTGTGTGTGTGTGTGTGCTTATCTATTTTGTTAAGTTTTTCATCCAATAAGTGCTCTAATGATGGTATGAACTGTTCCCTATTGATTGCTAATGTTTGGCTTTTACCCTTAAGATTATGATGTTGATACTAAGGTATGGTTATTTTGATATGATAGGCAATGAGTCCACTTCATCCATACATCCATAAATTCCTATGGTCTCTCTTAGCTTGGAATTATATAGTCCCTTTCTTCAAAATAACAAGAACTATCAATGAATCGGTGACTGGGCATTTCTCAAACTAAGGAAGGACTCAAGGATTGAAAAGGGTCTGACTTCAAGGGAACTTGATGCACTTGTGTTGGCCATTCTCTTAGGTGCTTGGATGTTTTCTTCTTGTGTTTTCCTTCCCATTCTAAGATTGCTCCATTATTGGGAAAATGATCTAATAAAAATAACAAAGTCTTTACATGGTGTCGTTCTCACACATAAACACATAAAAAAACTGTGAGAATTCAAAGCACACCCCTTAGACGAAATAATCATTTGGGCTACAAGCACTGGTTATGGAACTAAAATAAACATGTTCCCTCTAACTAAGGCTCTTCTTGCTTTCCATTCTCTCCTCCGTTTCGTTGAAATGGTGGTGGCTCTTTGAGGGATGCATTCTTGTTACTTCAAGTGGATGGATTGGCCGAATGCATTAATGCGAAATCACTGGATGTGGTTTGTTGAGGTTGGACTTGGAATGGGATCTACTAAGTCACATTAATCATTAAAATACACAAGGGGCTGTAAACCACCTTGTTCTTGAGACTCCATTACATTCTTTTCTTTCCATCCTTCTTTCCCCATCTATCACCTCATTGTCGGTTGTATCAATAGTCCATATCTTGATGGATGCATTNTATTAGCCATACCACAACTCAGCCAATGGACCTTTCACCGAAGTAAGGTATCAATTGCATTATGATTCATTTACCCTTGCTAATAAAAGACTGTGTTGTGTCTGCAAATGACAATCATACAATAATGGATTGGATCTGAAGGGAACACTTGAAATGGATTGATGCTGAAGCAGCTATGCAAGGAACGAGATTAATGGCATGCTTATGGATAGACAATGAAAGGTGTAATATTTGCATTGGCAGTAGCAAACTTCTTCTCTCTTCTCTCTTCTCTCTCAGCTGCCAAATCATGCCTAATGTCAAATGTATAAGGTGTTCACTTTTGTTGTCGTGAACACTAGTTTTGTCATGTTCTATAATGATGATCCATTCACATGTCATCCCATTCACCATTAGTTCCATTCAAGTCAATAATCCCATACCTTCCCAATATTTTGTAAGGAACTCAAGGACAAGTTTTTATTCAGTCATGGGGGTATGATTTGACACGATATCGTGTCTTCCCCTACGATATCGCGTACGCGATATCGCAGCGCGCCGCCAAATCTATAAATAAGAGGCTGCTCTCCCTTGTTTCTCCATCTAGATCTAGATCTTAGCCAAACTCTTGCAGTTTTTCTATTCCAGAGTTAGAGTAATTTCCATGTGCCCACAGTAGGAGTCCCAAAGTGAACGGATCTTTATTCGAGCAAATATTGTACCTGAGCACAAGTTTGTGTACGGAAATAAAGATGAACTTTCTGGATAAACCTTGTAGTGCATGGACTAAGCTAATTAGGACTTTAATTATTGTTAATTATTAAATTCTTTATTAGTCAATTAATCTTTCTCAACGCTCAACACTCCTAGTTAAGTGCATTCAGTACAACCGCTTCAAGCATGTGTGTTATGCTTGGTAATCCTAGTAATGAATAGCGTTTGGTAATCCCAGAAGGTTGCATTGGTTCAAGGTGTGAACAGCAAGTGGGAACAGATACTGATGCTAGGCATTNTAGGAGATAAAACATAAAAGACATAAAAATCACATACCTCAAACTTACTTAACCATACAACTGTGACAAACACAAGTCAGTCTAGGAAGACAACGAACGATTAACCTTAAGTGTTCCATAAGGCATGTAGGCACTTAGTCTGTGGAGTTCGACTGGATCATGCATGTAACACTCGTATTCGTATGGTTGAGTGTAGGGGTACCTCGCCACTCATCACCATGAAAGTCTCTATTGTTGTAACAACAATTTTCCAAATAAAAACATAATATTCTTTTTGCAACATTCATATATATACACAAGAGAAATTTTAGCCATCCATCCATCCATACATAATCTTCTAAATGCCTTCCATCCCACTTGGTGATCAAACCATCTTTTTATTAATGGTGCATTCTATAAGAGCTTATATCGAGATTCATCAATTTTAGCCTCTATTTTTAATAATAAAGTCATCAGATCATATTCCTTGTCTAATCATGAGTTATAATTTTCCATAAATTCTATTTCTAACACAATAGTATTAGTTATGTGAGAATTAAACCCATAAACTAGGTTGAATGGTGCAATTCCTATAGATGTTTTTACTTTAATCCTATCAATCCACAAAGGTTCTTGCAATAAATCATGCCACTTTCCTATACTATTATCTATAGACTACTTGATATAAGAGATCAACTATTATTTTTTGGACTCAACTAGACCATTTCCTTGTAGGTAATAATTTCAAGATGAATAAAGGAAGATTGATTTTTCTAATGCCCATCTTATAAACTCAATTGATTGGAAAGCTTTATCATTATTAGTAACTAGGGATTTTGGGATTCCAAATCGATTTATGACATATTGTTCAGGAAACTTAATCACATCATACGATGTACTTCTTCTTAAAACACTAGCTTTTGGTCAATTAGTGAAATAGTTGGTAGTTATTAAAATAAATTTGTGCCTTTCTTGTGATGGAATAATAGCTTCTATAAAATCTAATCTCCACCTTTGAAAAGGTCTATCTATTACCACTAGTTTTAATGGAGCATTAGCACTTTTTAGCTTTGGTATGTGGATTTGAAACTTATGGAAATTTAAAATTTTATCCCATAGATCTTTGTACATGGTGGATCAATAGAAACCATATCTCAATATATGTTGCATTGTGTCATTAGGACATGAATTGATCCTCCTTTGCATTTGGTTTCCTCCATTTCAGACATGTGAAGGAAACTATGAGTTCATGCAACTCATAGCCACCCACAATTTAGGATCTTAAGTTAGACTTAAATTTCCAATGAGTTTTGAACTCACAAAAGCAACAATTTCTATCCTACAACTATTGGAAGTCAATTTTTCAAAGGCAAAGGACTGAGGAATAAGTGGAGTTAGCTTTAAAAGGAGATGAGGGTAGCATATGAAGTTGAAATCAAGTTTGGCAAGGTACTTCATGCTCATGCAACCTGCATGCATTTGTAGTAGAGAGTTTCTTCAAGATGCAGTTCACATCCACTTGTAACCTATTTTTTAATAGAAGATTAAAATCCATTAATGCAAGTTCCTATGACTCACACCCTTGTTGTAGTCATAATGGATCTTATAACGATGGAAAATTTTGGTGTTAGAAAACCGAAAGATCTTGTGTAGAACATACTAACTTGTAGATCCACAAGCCTTGAAAAGGATCTAGAGTGTCCTAAATGGTCTTGTCAATTTCTTAGGGATTTGAAAAATCTATTGCCAAACATTATGAAATAAAAGTAGAAAAATGTATGAACACGAGATGTAGAGTAGAGACAAGAACCAAAAAATGAGAAGATGTGGTGAAATAGTAAATACCACAAAAATGCTATAAAATATTGGAAATAAGTGATTCAGAAGATATAGATCAATGAGCTTTAAAAGCCTAAAAGTAAAAAATATCCTTGCTATTTAGCATAGGTGGAAGGTTGTGTTTTGCACTTAATCCTCAATGGTTCTTCATTTGATTTGCACTGATAAATGGTTGTAAAAGGTTGTAAAAGCTCATGTCTATTACTGCTACGTGATCTTTCAATTGCAAGTGTGCTACAATTTTTTTACTAAGAGAATATTTCCAAAAAGATCCTATAAATGATGCTCAATTTGGTATAAATAGGCTTTACATCTGCTATGTTGGCATCCATTCCAGTTTTGAAGTGTTACAAGTTATTCTTGGGCCAAAGTGTAGCATGTGGGCCAAAAATCCAAGTGCCACACACTGCTCGACACACTACCATAGTGTGTGGAACTAAGATGTATAGCATATGAAATTGAAGCCCAAATTCCACACACTACCTCACATGCTATCGTAGCGTGTGGAGCTAGAATGTATAGCACGTGAGATAAAAAGGATAATTTTTTGTAGCGTGTGGAGCATTTTAAATCCCCATAAGCTAGCATAAATGGAAATTGTAGCTTGTTGAGCATTTTTAACCTCCACAAGCTAGCATAAATGGAATTTGCAACTTGTTGAGCATTGTTGGCCCCCACAAGCTAGAGTAAATGAAATTTACAACTTATGGAACATTTTTTCCCATAAGCTAGAGTAAATGAAATTTATAGCTTATAGAGCATTTTTAGATTCCACAAGCTAGAGTAAATGGAACTTATAGCTTGTGGAGCATTTTTGGTCTCCACAAGCTAAAGTAAATGGAATTTATAGCTTGTGGAGCATTTTTTGCTTCCACAAGTTGGAGTAAATGGAATTTAGAGCTTATGGAGCATTTTTTACTTCCACAAGCTAGAGTAAATGGAATTTATAGCTTGTGGAGCATTTTTAGCTTTGACAAGCTAGTGTAATTGGGATTTGTAGTGTGTGGGCTACAAATCTCATTTTATACATTGAAAATAGCTCAAAATTCTGCTAGTACAAGGTCACAGGATAGGATTTTTCTGTTGGGAAAACAAGATAATTATTTCTACCTTTAGATCTTTACCAAATTATAATGAAAATCTTAGCTACAAGCTTTCATTTATAATATGAATTTTTCTTGACATATTTCATTGGCCCCTCTTTGTTGAGGTTTTGAGGATTGACCTAAGAGACATCAACAAAGAATGGGAAACATGGTGGTAGGTTCATCACTAATGCTTCCTCTTCACACTTGATTCTATAGCTATTGAATTGCACCAAGAAGTGTTCATGAAGGTGAAATGAGGTTACAATAGGATGTCAAGAATTCAGGAGGAGATAATGACTATATTGGCTATTGAAGAATGGTCTCATGGGCTAACAAGAAATTCCAAATGTTAACATAATGGCTATGGTATGGTGGTGACATTCTTGTTGATTTGAAGAGGTCTTCATGCCTTGTGCTTTGGAATTGTTGTCTTCTCAGTGACATTTGGAAGAACTAGTGCTTTATACTAGGCTTCTTTGATGACTTGGCTCTATTATTTTTCATTTTTTTGAAAGAGTCATTAACTAGCTTAACTTGAGGCTACATTGGTCTTTTTTCTTTCTTAGCATTTTATTCTTCCCCCTCCATGCCNCCCCCCCCCCCCCCCCCCATGCCCCACATTTTTTTTGCAAGGGTCAAACCTTCATTTGGTTTCATTACCAAGGCCAAATTTGTGTTTCCTTACTGAATGAGTTGTATTACATTCAATGAACTTGATGGTGGAGCATGTTGAAGAAGATGTCACATGGCCACGGTGCATGAATGCCAAACATAGGTTTACATCGTTAGCAAGGTAAGAAAGGGTATAATTTGGCTAAGGAGTTATGGCTTAGGAGGACTAACAGATATGATGTGATGTGAGCACTGTTGACAAGACCAAACAAGCTAACTAAATCTTATGTATCGAGATCACATGGTGACTCACCTTTGCAATGAATTGTACCCCTATGATGACTCTAGGCTCATCCTGCAAGCACAACTCTAAGAGGACAAGAAAAAAATCAAAGAATACATGTGATTACAAAGGGTTACATGTGTTTATAAGTAGATATAGGCCATTATATGTTACAACTGGTGGAACATGAGCACTTTCTTTCATACTTTCCCATTAAAATAGTGCAAAATACTGTAATAATGTTGTCAAAACAATGAAAAATGATGTTGAATGGTACCAAATGATATTTAAAAAAGTAGAAAAAGATAAAACAAGGTTTAAAGTGGTCAAAATAATATTAAATAATAATATTTATTTTTTGGGTTATTTTATGATCAAAATAAGACAAAACTAGTGAAAACATGTCATAAATGGTTAAAATAGATAAAAATTTAGAAAAAAGGGCTATAAATTATTAAAATAAGTAAAAATAATTAAAATAAACAAATATTATGTAAATAGGTTCTAGACTACTAGAAAAATGGATTTTTATGGTCAAAAATTTTTAAAAGTCTAAAATATTGTATTCCTAACATGTGGGCATTTTCGACTATCTTCATAGTATCTGGGATCTAAATCCCTAGTGTGTGAATAATTTTGGGCAAGTTTGGGACTTGTTTGACTTGGTTTGACCACATCTAGGCTACGTAGGATTGGTGTAAGACTTGTTCAACTATTCTAGACTATGCATAAGTAAGTTTGAGCAAGGTTTTGGCTTGTGAGAGCCCCACACGCTACCACAACATGTGGGATAGAATACCCCAGCATGTGGGACCAAGACCTAGTTTTAATAGCTTGTAAGTATCAAATTTTCAATTAATCATCCATCCCAGGGCTTATAGAACCCTTCAGGAAACTTATGGATACTTCTAGACATGGTGAATGTTGTCAAAAAT
Organism: Gnetum montanum; assembly: GCA_015680685.1. NCBI lineage: Eukaryota > Viridiplantae > Streptophyta > Gnetopsida > Gnetales > Gnetaceae > Gnetum > Gnetum montanum. The sequence continues at coordinate 92,799 of MNCI01032899.1, read as the reverse complement.
CCCACATGCTATCCACATACTACCAAAGCATGTTGAATAGGGTTCCCATTAGGTGCAATGAAATTTGATAATTTACAAAGGTTTTCAACTAGGGTTTTGGTGTTTCAGACTTTCTTAGCATCATCCAAGATGTATGGGAAGATCTACAATTTTTTCAACCACTTAAGCAAGGTGTATGAAACTTGATTCTTAGTATGTGAGGTTGAACTTGGGATTTTATGGGGTTTTTAACTAGATTTTCAGCATTTGTAGGCTTCTAGGATCCATGAGGAGATATCTGCAATTTGTTAAATCATTCAAGGAAAAATATAAGCTATATTGATTAGGTTTGGATCTTGTTTGATGTCTACATGATGCTTCACACTCTTCTACAATGTGTGGAACACATTTCTCCAAGGTTTGAGGTCAAAATCTAGTTCTAACAACTTGTTAGGGTTAACTCATTAGTGGATTCTTCATCCTAGGTCTTAGAGGACTCATTAGGTAACTTATAAGTGATTTGGATCATGGTGAATCTTGGCATAGGGCTCACATGTTGCTAGAGCATGTGGAATAGGTCCCCCAACATGTGGGACCTAACCATGTTGGTTTAAGGTGATTTTGGCTCTATTTTTGAGCTTAACTAGGCTTCTATGATAGTTTTTAGGTCATGGGGAGAGTTATGGAGGTTTTTTGATCATCTTGGATGAGATATGATTTGTATTAATTAGGATTGAAGGTTCTAGATGTCCCACACATTTTCACAATGTGTGGGATAGGTCTCCCCAATGTGTGAACAACTCTGGTGAATTGTTGACATGTTAGAAAATTTTTGGATTTTTTGCAAGCTGTAGTGGAGTCCTCCAGGTAGCATATGGTTAAGTTTAGGATGGAAAATTATTTTTTATTACCTCACATGACACTCCACACACTAGCACAGTGTGTGAAGCTCATGTTGGTAGTGTACAGTATCTTGGTGGGGTTCATGGCATTAAAACCCAACATTTGAAAGTTAGTTTCTTTCCCAATTAATCTAGTGTAGTGTATAGGATGTAGAGTGATGCTTAAAAGCCTAGTCACCTAACATTTCATAGTACTATTTACCCATCCCTGTGCATAGCGTCGTTGTAGCAGAGATGAGAATTTGGTCTTCTTCCTAAAGCAAACTAAGTCAAAACTCTATAAAATAATAGAATAAAGTGAAAATTATCAAACCATGTATAAATATGTAAGTAAAGGTTGCAAACTATGTTATTAAGTAAATAGGCCACATGCAAATACAAGGAAAGGAAGTAAAAACTATGCTATATTACCAAGTTTAAGCCTTGGTGAGCCACAGTTTCACTAGTTTGAGGCCCTAGAAGGACATGGTCTTGCTAGTTTTAGGCCTTGGTGGGTCATGTGTTGCTATTTTTAGGCCTTATCAGGCCATGTGTTACCAGTTTTAAGCCTTGGCAGGCCATGGCCACACTTGTTTAGCAAGTATGGGGTAATCTCTAAAGAAAACACAACAATAAAATAAACACTGAGACATGGTATAAAGTTGTGAAGATAAATAAATGATCATTAACAAAAGAAAGGATGAGATATACATTATAGGATTATTGTTTGATTTTCAATAGATCAAGAAACTTATTTTGTAGAATCCTATGTTCACCATTCTTCTTGTTTAGTACAACAAGCAACAGACGTTCTTGTTGATCATTTAATGTTGTAGGATTGGAAACGTTAGCATGATGATTGTTATTTTTGTTGACCCCAAATTGAGCATCAATAATTTCATCCTGAAACTCCACCTCCAAACCTTGGTCAATGTTGAAATTATTAACCACATGTTGTTTCTACGAACTATGATTTCACCATTCTCATATAGTAAGTAAATCTTCTAATATATAGAAGATGAGACTACCCGAAGCTTTGCTAACCATGATCTTCCTAGTATAAAGTTAAAACTAGGTATTTCTTCAACCACTAGGAAGTTGGTGGATGTGAAAAAATATTCCCTAGCTACAAAATCTAAGGAGATACAACCTCAAACTGCTACTTGTGATCCATTGAATAGCTTGAGTGTAGAGGTAGAGGTTTCTTGGATGTTCTTGATTAAGCCTAATTTCTCAATAGTGATAAAAAATACCACATTAGTTGTTGTCTCATCATCTACATGAACATGATGAACCTTATAGCTACCAATACATATGGTAATGAGAAGAAGAGAAAATAGCACTTCTTTGTTTCGTGGATCAATCTTCACTTCATTTTCATAAAAGGTGAGCATGGGTTGATGTTTGTATTCCCTAAGTAAGATTTGCTCAATGATAGAGTGAATGGACTCTTTGTTAGTAGGCATGTCTCCACTTATAGGAATAGAGCTCAACATTTGAGCTAACACATCTCTATGGGAAAGAGAAGTCATGACTAGATTGTATAGGTTCAATGATGTGTTCTTTTCTTTCAGGAATCATTTAACTTATTCCATTGTTGCAAAGAAATTCATTCGCTTGGTGTGTGACCTTTTAGCCTTGGTATTTTTAATTTCCTCCATTCTCCCTAGAATTTTTGGCCTAGGTTTCAATGTATGTAGCTTAGGCCACTTGTTTATGGATAGAGCTAATTTTGGTATAGGTTTTAATGGGTTAACTTACTCCCAAGCCTTTTATTGTTAGCTATCTTCAATGGGCTTATTCATTGGTTTTGTGATAGGTTGTTTTTATCACTATGCAATGATGATTTCTTGTTAATCGTTGAGTTTTTGGCCACTATAGCTAAGCTTTGATTGTAGGTTGTCATGGGTTTGTTTGTAGATGGTGGAGGAACCCTAATAACAAAAGGTTCCCTAGCCTTAGAGGGATTAATAGCATGTTGTTTGAGCTATGATGTTGATGCTACTGAATTGGAAATGCATATAACAAAAGCCTCTCTAGGGATTGAAGGTGGTGGTACCTATATGATGAAGGACTCTTTAGGCTTTATGTTTTGGGGCCAAGGTGGTGCCTTGATGATAAACAGTTTTCTAGAAGGACTATACCATTTGGTTTTGGACAAGGAAATGGTATAAGAATTATTGTTGACATTTGAAGAGTTGGGCTCATTCAACATCAGCTCCCCATAATCAATCATCTTCTAGAGATCATCTTTAATGGATATGCAAAAATTTGTGTCATGACCAACAAGTTGGTGATAGTGGAAAAACCTATCAAGCCTAAAGTACTTTGGCAATTTTTGATCATCTTTTGTTACTATCGTTGGATCTCTAGCTATGTCACAAAGATGATCATGCCTCTTACGAGCCTCCTCAGGTAGTTGATTTTGTTGTATAAGATTATCTTTAAGCAACTATTCTAGAAGCTTAGATGGTTTCATAGACACCTTAGTATATTTAGACATGTCCTTGTACTCAAAGTTTGATCTTAGTAGTTGGAAGCATACAAATTAGATGATTGAGATGAATTAGAAGATGTGTTACATGGTGGAGACTTGCTTCTTTTTACTTGTTTAGGCTCTTTTGATACTAGGGCCATGGTTTTTTACACTTGTTTAGTCTTATCCTTATCCCTCCTAGAGTGTTGGTTCTTGTAGGCCACATAGGCTAGATCATTGCTAGCTTTTGCAACCTCATCTATGTTATTGATTTTTGAAAAGTCTTGGCTTAGTGATCAATATTCTAAATACTAAAGCTTTAACTTAATGAAGTCATTACCTACTTCCTTAAAGATGGCTAAGAGGTTGGTTTCAGATATGGGCTTCGAAATCTCATTGAGCATTGCATTCCATCTCTGAATGAACCTTTGGATAGGTTCAAGTCGCCCCTGCCTCAAATTCATGAGTTAGTCCAAGGTGGTGTTAGGCTTCAAGTTGTATTTAAAGTAATTGATGAATTGGGTTATCAAGTATTCAAGGGAAGCGATGGAACCTCTAGGTAAGGTTTGATACCAATCCAAAGCCATTCCTTTTAGGCACATATGAAAAATCCTTAGTATCATGTGAGGCCACATTTTGGTTCTACAAATCCATTCTGTAAAAGAGCTAACATGGTAGAACCACTTATGCACTCATTTGTAGAACCATTTTCTTTTGTACAACCAAATTTTGGTTCCATGAATTTGCTTCACAAAATAACTTACATGGAAGAAGTGAAAATGAGTGTTTAATGCTACTTTAGAGCTTTTGATGTATCTTGTAGGATTTTTTGTTCATAGAACCATTTTGTAAAATCACTTCATGGTACTATGAACCTATTCTATATAAATGTTGACATGACAGCGTTTCTCTAAGGCTTCTTTGTGGAACCAATTTTTTAGTTCTACTAATTCATTAAGTTTTTAAGAGCTAACATGGTAGAGCCAAAATTGAGATTTTTTTTGGTTTTTCAAGTTCCTATAAAAGCTAACATGATTCACAAAACCAAATTGAAAACTTTTTGTGATGCTAAATTTTTGTTTTATGGACCACATTTCTTTGCTTTTCACTCAAAGAAGTGCAATCCACATCAAATGTTGACTTGATAGAAGGAAAGATGATATTATTTGTACATCTAAATTTTGGTTTTGTAAATAACATTTCTTTTCACACTCCATGGTTAAATGATAATGTGGCTTGTAGAACAATTTTTGCTTTTGTAGAACCAAATTTTGGTTCTATGAACCTACTTTTAAAATAGCTGACATCAAAATGCATACAAAAGTGCTTAATGTCTCTTGAGAGCTTTTAATGTATCTTGCAAAATTGGTTTAGCTATTTATTCATAGAACCAAATTTTGGTTCTACAAATTTATTGATACCAAGAACTAACATGGCTTGTAGAACTATTTTGAAAATTTTAGTTAATTTTGATTCCACAAAGATCGTTTCCTCTTTGAAGTTAATTGTAAGAGCTATTCCGAACGCATAATTTTTTGAAATGTCGATCCTCTAAAAAAGGCCTTCCTTGTTTAACTATCATGGCATATGATTTTATTTATAAATCTAATCTTGAATTGCTATGAATCTCCTCATTGTAATCTTGCAAAGCTCATTTTTTCTATCCCAAGTCAATTGATGTGGATCATAGAGTTATTACAAGTAGAGTTAGCATTGTAGAGCCACTTTTTGATTCTACAAATTTCCCCAAAGCTTGACAAGATAATGTGGTGATTAAATTCATTAAGCTTCTAATTGCAAAATTACCTTTTTGCTCCATAATTAATAGTGCTAATGTGGTTTTAAAAACCATTTTGAAAGCTCTTTGTAGAATTGAATTTCAGTTCTATGACCCTACTCTATTTATATGAGCTGATATGGCAAAATCAAATCAACTTTAAATTTGACATTTTTTCCTTAAATTGACAAATTTCCTTCCAATAGCCTGCTTAACTATTTGTGTTAATTCTAGCTTCCTTTCTAGCTAAAAAAATTCTTTCAGTTGTGAAAATCTATTTCCAATAGTCTAAAAAATAGCCAATAGCTTTAAAAAAAGGTCTTTTGGATCAAATTATATCCTTGTGAATTCTCTTTGGAAGCTGATTTAATTGTGGTATTAAATTCAATTCCAAACCCTAATTCTTTAAACTAATTTATTTAAACTCAGTGAGCTTGCATGTTTATCAACTCAAGATCTTCTAAATTGACTATTTAGCTTTAATATCTCTATTCTTAAAAGAAATACTCAATTAAGGTGAATCTAATCCTTTTGGTATTTTTGCAAATACTTTCTTTTGAAACTTTTCTCTCACTTAGGGTTTTGCATGTTCGTGTCATTGAAATATAGCTTATTAGTCATGTAAATTCCTAAAACTTCTTAAAAATACAATGAGAATATTTCTTGCCTGATATGGCATGATTGGCTTAGCTCACCCATACTATTTAAATGCATCAATTCAAAAATTCTAAAAGTTATTGAATATTTTTTAGAGAAACAAGTCAAATAATTTGAATCTTTTTTGTTCTATGATCATGGATATTATTACAACAACATTACCATTTGTTTAATGCTACATTATTATCTCTTTTGTAATATCATTTTTCCATGTTATGACACTTATCTCATGTAGAAAAATAGGGCAAATTTTCCACTCAAAATTTTTCCTTTTTTTTTCATTTTCATAAAAATAGAAATTTGGCATGTCATCTATAGTCAATGGCCTAGAAACTTAGAATTCCATATGCTTGAACTTTATAGGTCTAGTAATTTTGAAACTCAAAGATCCAAAGATTCAAAGACCTAGATAATCTAATGTCTAGAAGTCTAAAAGGAAGATTTTCCACATAGTTGTTGCTAATGTCATTTATGACTAGTTCAATAGTTCTTCTATGTTGCAACTATTTAGTTGTTCAAAAATATTAATTCAGTAACTTCTCACTATATGGAAAGTGAGAAGTGATCACTCTTATCTCTATTATATCTTTACATATAGATAGATATTATACACGCACAATCTAGCATTTCGATACTTGGATTCTCTTATTCATAAATAATTGAGAAGAGAACTCATAGAATACAAAAAATGCATATTCCATGTATCTCATCATACATAAATAAATAAAGAGATAATTTCATATATTTGTTTCATTAAACTTGCAAGATTTTATTTTTTATTCATTTTCTTTTTTTCTATGTGTGCCAACAAATCTACAGCTTAGAGCATAGCCAAACATGCTAAAAATGTTCAAAGAAAGGGTTTTGTAGTGAGATATGTGTAAAATTTTATTTTTCAATCTTTTCATAAGTGGATAAATATTTCAAATTTTTTTCTTTAAATTTTTATATTATTCCATGGATAATTTACTAATGGGATTCTTACAAGTTTTATCATAAATTGGGACTAAAACTATATGAGGTAGAAGTTGTTGCATTTCTATACTTACAAGTTTGAATCTAAATCCAAAAAGAACTTCAAATGATACTATAGGTCCTAATGTGTACATTGCATGTTCCAATATTCCAACCCCAATAACAAGTATAGCTTTCAACAAAAAAGATATGAATAGGTACTTGTTGGCTTTTCTAAAACAACAAATATAGAAGACCTTGTTGATTCCCTCTACTATAGGAAGTGTATCAAAAGGTAGTAAATAGTCTATTACCAAATAGCTTATGAAACAATTTTGTAAGCTTAAATCATCTTCTTGTAATGGTGATAAGGACCTAACATTAGCCATTAAGCAACTTAAAGAGGTTAAGAATGTACTCAAAATGATGGAATGTATAGCAACACAACAAACCAAGTTAGTAACATATTAATTAAAAGGTTTATCAGATTGTTGGTGGGAGACCAAAAAAAATTAGAGGGTTGAAAGAAGAGTGATGTCCATTAGAGTGAGCTCCTTGTAATCATCAAGGAACAATATGTCTCAATAGCATACAATTAAGTCAAGAAGAATGAGTCCTACTAGCTATACCAAGGAAATCCCTCTATCCCTAAGTACAATGCTCAATTCTCAAAGTTAAGTATGTTTGTCCCATACATTCAAAAGAATGAGCATGCTTATGCTAATAGGTTTTTATGTAATCTATGATCATCCCTCAAGGATAACTTATTGTTGCTTTGTTTTACTAGCTATGAGGACACTCTCATTCATGTGATTGATTTAGAAAGAAGTTAGTAGGTTAATGCAACTAGGAAGAATAGGTCTTAGAAGAGGAGTTTGTCTTTACAAAGTAAATCTCAATAGGCCAAGTAGGACAAAAGGTCAAAATATAACATATAATAGCAACTAATAAGTGCAAATGATGGGACTACTCATGGATTCCTTTCATGTTTCCTTTATTAAAAAGCTAGACACATTAATTGGGATTGCTCCAATTACTTCAGCTATGAATATCTAGAACATAGGAGCAGGAATTATCTTAGGAATGCTAACTAGGATAACAAAATCATACCAGTAGGTCAGGCAAGTGGTAGTAGCCAGAGAACTTAAGGAAGGCTGTATGCTCTTACTAATTAGTCAATGGATATTCAACCCAACATTGTCATGGATTTTCAATGTTTGATTCTTGATCTATCAATTTTGATTCTATTTGATCTTAGTATGAGTTTTTCTTTTATAGATCCCAAGGTAGTTAGATAGATGTACCTAGAGAGTGTACCTCTTCCACAATCATTGGCCATTAGGATGGTTGGAGATCATGAGACACTTGTAGACCATGTATGTATGGTATATATATTTTGTTGTATGATGTCTAGTGGCCTAGCAATTTCCATGTGATAAACCTTAGTGTATACGATGTGATTTTAGGCATGGACTGGTTGGTATCATATGAGAAAAACTTGAATTACCTACATAAAACCCTTAGTTTATGGATAGGTAATGGTAAGCAGGTGACCATATACATGAAACTAAGGTAGGTGAAGCTATATTTATTTTCTTCTAGGACCTTTAAGAGATTAATGTAGAAAGAACCTAATTACTATGTTGTGGTAGTTAGTAAAAAGTGAATAGTTAAGATTGACCAGATACCTATGGTCTAATAGTTTCTTGATGTGTTCTAATAAGAGCTTCTAAGTCTACTACCCAAACATGGTGTAGAGTTTAAGTTTAATCTCAAATTGGGTGTTGATCCCATTTCTAAGGCATGACATAGAATGCCACTTGTGTAGCTAGTTGAACTAAAGATATTGATACAGGAACTAATAGACAAAGATTTGATTAGACCTACTTTTTCTCCATGGAATGCACCAATGTTGTTTGTAAAGAAGAAGAATGGAATTCTTAGGTTATGCATTGATTACAAGTAGTTAAACTAGATCACTATAAAGAACAAATATTTGTTACCTAGAAGTGATTATTTGTTTAAAAAAAATAGGGAAGCCAAGATCTTTTTTAAAAAATTAATTTCAAATCATGCTACCATCAGATAAAAATCAAGAAGGAAAATATTCTAAAATAAATTTTACTACATGGTATGGATAATACAAGTTTTTTGTTCTACCTTTTATGCTTACAGATGCATCAACCATGTTTATAAACTTCATGAATAGTGTACTAAGGCCATATTTAGATTATTTTATGATTGTGTTTATTGATGACATCTTAGTATATTTCAAGAATGAGCAGTTACATGAGAAGCATTTGAGGACTATTTTACAAACTTTATAGATGCATTAACTTTATGTAGAATAAATTTAATATTATTTTTGGAAAACAAAGATATAGTTTTTGGATCACATTATTTATGGATTAGATATTATAGTAAACCCTACAAAGATAGTCATGGTTTGTTATTGGCTGATTCCAAAGTTAGTTGAATAGGTTATAAGTTTTCTTAACTAGGAGGTTATTACAAAAGCTTTGTGGAGAATTTCTCTCATATTGTCTCTCCATTAATAAATCTTTTAAAGAAAGAAATAGGTTTTTTTATAGTCTTGCCTATCAAGCAACATTTTATGAGTTAAAGCATAGATTGATTACCACTCCAATGTTGATTTCTCATACACCAAGTATGACTTATGATGTCTGTATAGATGTTTCAAGTGAAGGTTTTGGTTGTGTTAATGCAAGACTAAAAAGTTATGGCATATTCATATAGACAATCAAAACTAAATGAGAATAGATATCTAGCACATGATATTGAGATAGGTGCATTTTTTTTTTTTTTGAAGATATGACATCATTATTTATATGAAGAGAAATTGATGATTTGAACCGATCATAAGGGTTTGCGATATTTGATGAACTAACTACAACTAAATCTTAGATAGAGAATGTGGGTAGAATTGCTAGTTGATTTTGATTTCACCATACAATATAAACTAAGGAAGAGAAATTTGGTGGTAGATTCCTTGAGCCAAGTAGTAGATAAATAGAACAACCTTATCATATAGTCATATTTACTAATCAAGTTCATGAGAAGCAACAACAAGTCTCTTAGTGTTTGTAGCTTAAGTAAGAAAGAGACTCCTTGGTGATAGTTTATGTACATGGTGTTATTTGCTACAAGAATTAAATATGTATGTTTGAATCCCTTCAAAAATTACTTTTAAAAGAAGCCCATATGGGTAAGTTCCATATGCATCTAGGTAGAAAGAAAATGTGCTAGCTTTTAAAGAAAGTTTATTGGTGATTAGTTATGAAGAAGTAGGTTGGTGGATTTGTAGCTAAGTTCTTAATGTATCAAGAAGGAAAGATAGGATATTGAAGACCTAGTGAATATCTATTTCCTCACACTATATCATAATGGAAGTAGAAGGTAGTAGGTATGGAATTTATTATAAGGTTTCCCTGTACTAAGAATTGGAAATATTTCATATTTGTAATTGTTAATTTATTAACTAAATCAACTTACTTCCTAGCTATGAAAGTAACAAATAGTGCAAAGGATGTTCCCAATTATTTTTTATTGAGATAATTAGATTACGAGTTATTATCAAAGATTATTTTAGAGCATGATGCTAAGTTCACTTCTAGATTTTGGAGAGCATTCTAGGCCTATAATGAAGGTAGATGAAGTTACATTGAGTGATGTTGTGGACTTTGAATCCTATGAGGTTTGAATGTTATGTGAGCTTTCCATAATGTAGTTAGCCTCTCTCATTTGGTTTTCCCCTTAGTAAAAACTAGAGCAAATCTTACCTTTGTCTAGAGTTCTAGTAGCTAGTGTATCTCAAAAATATACACTAGTTGTTTGAAGCGTCATATACATAAGTGCTAAGTGGCCAATTAATAGGGGTCATATAGGTTTTGACCAATGGGATTTCTCATACATAATGCAGTGCAATCCAAACATAAGCTTTGAAGAAGATGTTGAGTGGATTGCTAAGAACACTTGTGTATATTAATTGCATTCAATAAATATAAAACATGATATGACACATATAATATAATGAATACCCATGTTACCATGGTGGAAAATTAAGAGAATATTTATAATTTTATATTTTATAATTTTTATGGATATAAGAATAAAATAAATATGAACATGCATGCATTGCAATCACTCTTAGGGATAGGTACAACACCACACATGGAAAGAAATAAAATGGCTCTTAGTGACAACCTCAATGGCTTAACATCATGTCATACAATTATGAGCTCCTTGGGAAAGGATGAATCATCGTAGCTTATGAAAACAAGAAATAAATATTTTTACGATTTTAATATTTTATAGATGTTTTGGTGTTTTAATGTTTAAGACATTAATGATAGAATAAGTAAAAAAACATAAGCTTTATTCACCACAAAAATACTAAACTTTGCATTGACCAAATGGTTTTAGGCTACATAAGCATGGTAGCACTCTAATAGAGTCTAGCCACACTTGTGAAAGTAATGACTTCAAACACACATACAACAAAGAAAGGAATCAACTTATCCAATGAAGGAAGAGCTCTTCACACAAGCCAAATGTCAAAAGCTTAAATAAAATCAAATTCATGCATAAGATATGTGTGAGAGCTCATCTTGAGTATTTATAGTTTTTGCATAGGAATGGAGGAGATTTGATAGTGTTTAGGCATCAACAAAGGTTCATCAACAAAAGCTAAGCCAATATTGGTCATACTACCAACAAAAAAAGTCAAATTAGGCCTAGTAGGATGTGTGTCAATGTCCTTGTAATGACACATGGGATGTGCTAACACAAGATAGTTAGTGCACATCCCCCATAGTAACACTGTGCATTTAGATCCTAGAGAAAGCTAGAATCCAATAAAGCATGCTAGAAGGATCCTAGAACATCCAAATGAAGTCAAAATCATCATAAAGAGCTTGAAATTAGACATACAACCTCAAAGTATGACATGGGAGGCAAGCATGAATCACTGAAGACTAAGAACCTCAATTGAATGTGCTAGACTACAAATGTGATGAAATACATGAAATACTTCCCAAATCCATGGCTTACAATTGAATTACAAATTACTATTGGATATTTCATCATTCCCACATGATGCAATAAAGCTAGTCCCTTAGCTTTAATACTTAAGAAACAAAAACAAGGACTAGAAACATGACAAGATCAATGTGAAGGAATTACAAATGTACAATATAGTCCATGGCTATATTACAATACAAGCCACCTCATCAAGAAGTATCAAGGAATTATGGAAAAGGAGAAAATTCCCCTAACATGCCTACATGGAATAGGAAGAAGCCAGAAGGATAGGTCTTCTCCACACATCATTTGCATCTACACCTTCTTCCATGTCATCCATCTTCAAATCATCTACTACTATCTACTTTGGCACTCATTTGAAAGATCTTGAAAGGGCATGCACCAAACCTAAAAGATTAAGAGCATGACTATCGACCTCTAGATCTTTCTGTTGAGGGAGATCTATCATGTATAGATGTTAGATTTAGTGATTGATGTTGTTCCTCCTCTTCTTCTAGGATAGTGGGTCTCTTATAGGACTATAGACCAAGGACTAAGATCTATAGAATCCCAAGTGCAATCACCTAAGCATGATGAGCTATGAAAATGCTAAAAATCAAGTGANAAGACACTTGGCTTGAATCACATGAATAATGCAAATGGAATGAACAAGAAGAATAAATACACAATAAAAGTATAGGAATCCAATCAAAGAAAAAACCAAAAAAGCCACAAAAGAGAGAAAGAAGACCAAAACATTTAAAATCTTATCTTGGATGATATTCAAACTCATGGAATTTGAATCATAATGTCAAATCTACTTATTCCCATGATTCAAGAATTAAGAAAAAGGGATTATAAAAATAGGAAATAAATAGGGAACCCCAAGGTCAAAAAAACAATTACAAGTGAGGTAAGATGAGAATATTTTATCATGATCAAACCTTGAAGCTTGTGGAATCAACACTCACACAAGTGAAAGACCAATCGAGTACTTTATGTTATGCCAGCACCACCATCACTAGGAGATAAGCTTGAGCTCACTTTCTTATAATGTTACTCCATCAACAATTCACATGTGGATCCTCCCCATAGCAGGCACCTACCATTCTTACCCTTATGAAACCCATTGATGGGACACCCATGGATTCCCAACAACTAGTAAAAAATCAACATCAAACATGATTTTGTCCTCTTGGATGTCCAAACTTCATCCTTTTCTTCACCTAATCAACTTCTTGTCATACATAACAATGCATAGAATAGAAAGGAAGAGATGGAGAATGAATAATGGATAAGAGAGAGAAGGTGAGAGTGTAACATCATCGAATCCGTAACTAACCATTTAATTAGCTCATGGAAGCATGTGAGCATATCCTACACCCTATGAGAGATACATCACTACTCATCCACAAGGGAGTTATAGATCTTCAAGTATTCTTTTTTAGTACAAGGTCATACCTAACACTACTAATGTCATCTAGCCTTGATTATTCTACGATCTAATCATGGGTGAAACCAAACCAAGGCAATGTGACATAAATCATCTAGAAGTTAAGATTTTGGTTTGGTTTTTCTTCATCCATGCATGTGTGCACAGTAGGCTCCTCCAATTTTGCTTTATCAAAAACCTCTCGTTGATCCTTCTAACTATGTTAACCAATCTCAATCCCACTAGTGATTACAATGTCATGATCAAGAAATGATGAACATGATCATGGTTTGGATTAATGATTATGATCCTGACCCTTAGAAATAAATGGATTCAAGAATTTGGTGGAAGCAGCATTTGATATTACCAAAGTTCACTAAGAGAGAGACTTTTAGGCCTTCATGGCCATGGGTAGGGATGGAAAAGAGATTGTCTTGGACTAGTATATTTGGAAGCTAAGTGATATAGGCAATAGGTTGAATGTGAAAAAGGATTTACATGGTCATTGATTCAACCACTCATTTTAATTTTAACTAAGCAATTACATGATCAATCTGGGATGGTAGAAATACCAATTTTTATGGACCAAAGTGCTTGGAATAATATTGCTCTTTCCATGATCTCTTCTTTTTCATTTTTTTTCTTTTTTATTTCTTCATTTCATCATTTTTATTCTTCTTTTTTTTCATTATTCTCATTTATTTTTCTCTTTCTTTTCTTTTTCTCCAATATTTCATCTTTTCTTTCATGAAAATAGGAGTTTCTATTATACACAAAAATTATGGAAATGATTAAAGTGTTAAATTACCATCTAGAATCTTTGACTTAAATGAACATCAGAATTCATCCCTCACCACATGACATGCACTGATTTATGGGAATCACAAACCTCTTCTAACCAAGATGGCTAGGAATGGTAGCATGTGCACCTTAGTCCAACCACACCAATTAGACCCATCTAGTGGTCGCAAGAATCCTTGATGACATATCCTTTTCTTTTTAGTGATCAAGAACTCTTCTAAGATTCTAGAGCTCACACCCTAAGGTGTGGACCCATCACCTCCCCATGGTTCCAATAACAATAGATTCAATAACTCATGGTATGAGTCCCAGCTTCCTACTAAATTTGAGCCTAGTTCACTAGTGATTAATAGAGGAGAAGCACATGAATGAATTCTATTGCATGGTCATTCCATCGATTAAGGCTCCAATTTAGACTCATTTGACACCCTTGCATCATCATAACATCTATAACTCTCCCATCTACCATTGACTTATTGGTTGAACATTCTTAAAGTATATTAATTAATTTTCCCTATACACACACAAACATACTTAAGAAAAATAGAAGATTATGAATGATTAATCATTAAGCACAAAAACATGGAAATCGCTAACTACACATACCAACTTTATTAAAGCACATAAAAAATTTCTACTAAACAAACAAACCATACTATGCCATTGAAGTCATCATGTAAAGAACTCTTCCTCCATGACTGAGTTTAAGACTGGCACCTAACAAGCTCCTTACTAAATTTTTTGCATAGAATCATACCCTTCTTAGTCCTATTTCTTTGAGGATGATTGCTAAGATGATGAGCATGGATCCTCACAGACCTTTACATGCTTCTTTCTCTTATGAAAATGCTTTCATTTATGAGGTGATGAATTCCTTTCCATGAGAGGAACATGATGATTATGGTACTACCCAATAGTGTATGATAATAAAAAATGAGGATAGCACCTAGCATTATGAACTAGACATGTTCCCACTATGGCTAATTTAAAATTTCCTCCTATAATGGTACAAAAGGTTACTAATGAAGTTAAATTTTTGGTCAATTCAACATCATAGCAACAACCTCAATTCCCTTGATACATCATCATTGATACAATGTCTTTGGATGTGTGTGGTCCTATAAATATGACACTTGGATGCACAATCCAAGAACTTTTCATTCCAATAGTAACTAGACTCTTGCAATTTCATTTCTTAAATTTAGACTTAATGATTAGAAGTGTGAATGCCTACAATGTGGTGTGACATAGTGAATAGAATCTTTATTCGATTAGCTTGTACTTGGACATGGATTATGCATGGAAATAAAGATCGAGATTTTTCCCACCATTTTAGCATTCCCCTAGTTTACTATTTTCACTTAGAATAATGTTTCCTATTTTTCTAGTTTAATGTTTTAATTTTTCCAAGTACTTTACTTTTACTTGTTAATAGTAAGCAGAATAAGTATGACTGATTTTGAGCACTTAAGTGAAATTTTTTGGTAAGCCCAGTAGTGTTATTACTTGCTACACCCAGTAGCATAATGCTTGGTAGCCCAATAATAGTTACACAAATTCCAAGGTGTGTATGAAAAATTAGGAATGGATACTCATTGCATAGGCTAGAATAGTTTTACTTACTTGCATTTACTTGGACTTACATTCAATTTCATTCTCAATCACTTTTATGATTAGGAGTCAAATGGGCCTAACAACATCAACTATCATATGTCTCACGGTGAGCTAAACCATACACTTGTACTTCACTAGCTCCACATGGGAAGACAGTGGTCTCAAACTTAACTCAATTACTAGCATATCAACATTTTCTATCTATGAATTACAATTGGGTCATGCATGAACACTCATGACTTGTATGGTTAGGTGTTGGATTGCTCCATCGCTCATCAATTACAATGTACATTGGTAGATCTACAACCATGGCAGTGGTTGTATTGGATATGGTCAATATTGGTGGGGTATTGCATGAGGTATTTGATTCATAGGATGCTATGTTTTATGGTAGGAATGAGGATGGCATGAGAAAGATTGTTACAATATAAAGGAATCACTCCAAGGATCGGGTTCCATCTCTTGTTGAAGTTGTGGCTGAAAAAATGGACCACAAGGATAAGAGATGTGATCATGATAATTCCTCTTACTTCTTGTTTTAACTTTGTCAACTACTTCAATGAATTTTTTTTCCAAATCCTTAAAACCTAAAGTGATCTTTTAATTTAGCACATCCCAAATCTTGTCAAAAATATTGGTCAAGTTTGACAAAATATTTTTTATTCTCATGTTTTCCTCAACAAAGGCTTTAACAACATGAGAAGGTTGAATCTTATATTTAATATTCTTTATGTCCCTTTGACATTAGGAATTTATGTTGGCTTCCTCTACATTTGCAATGCTTACACCATTCACCTTCCAATTTAGCTATAACATCCAACATAGTAGCAATTTGAACCACAAACCTCTAGCAGAGATCACTCATAACATACATATCCACCCTTTCACAAGTTTGCTATTATAGTTGATGAATCATGTTTTTACACAATATCATAGCCCAAGATGAGATATTGGGCATGTGATTCCATAGGATACTCCTGAGCCTATAAATACAACCCTTGGGCACACGATTTGGGAGTAGTTTTTGAAGTTAAGTAGTGAAATTCTTGCAGTTTGTTCATTTGAGAGTTAGAATATTTTCAAGTGCTTGTAGTAGGAGGTCTAAGTGTGATTGGATCTTTATTCAAGCATTGATGTACTTGAACACACCATTGTGTTGGCAATAAAGACGAGCCTTTGATTCATCCTTGCAGCACTTGATACTTTCTTTCTTTATGCAATTAGATATTATGAATTCATGTAGTTTACATTAATGTTATTCATTTAGAAATTAATTTTGATTAATTAAGAAACTAATTAAAATACACAAGCATGACCCCTTCGAACATACGTGTGACACTTGGTAGCTCAGAAATGGTTAGCGTTTGACAACCCAGCAATGTTTACACGAAGTTCAAGATGTGTTTGGGAAGTGGGGACAGTTACTTATGTTAGGCTAGATTAGACAATAGTTTACTTAGCACTTAATTACTCTCACTTTTATTCTTATTTTAGGTGATCAAATTGATAAAACACAAAATAATAAAAATCTTATGCCTCAGTCACACTTAACCATACACTTGCATTTCACAAGTGAGACTGGGAAGACAATGAATGGACAACACAAACTCACTATTTAGCTCTAGCGTACTTGGTAATTAAAGTCTATGGAATTCACCTAGATTGCATGTGAATTCCTGTGATTCATATGGTTGGATGTAGGGGTACCTCGCCACTCATCATTGGCACCATTGCCAGGGACTTTAGTTCTACGTGTGCTATCTAAACTTAGTGAAACTTAGTAACCTTGTTGTTCAAGCCCTAAAAGATGAATCTTACAAAAATAAAATTATTATTTCATTTGAATTTAATCTTAACCATGCACTGCATATAGATTCATTACTATAAAATGTCTTATTCTTATAGGAGTTTATCTCCACCTAGGGTAGATCAAGTGCCTCAACAATACTAGGTAGTATATGCTCACCCTGATGATTATGTACCAGACTTCACCTTCATCTTACATCAAGATGAAATGCTATAGTGGCATGACATGGAAGGCAAAATTGTATTGTTGTCAAATCAATATGTTCTAGCTATGCTCCAACTAATTCTTGCATGACATGGACTTCAACATCTTCATGGGGAGTATGAGATGCGAGATCCTGATTCAAGGGATTATCATCCCAGTCAAGCATAAAGGTTAAGGGATTGTCAACTGGAGCACCAACATGAGCTTTTGAAGGGCAAGGGGTTGAACACTTTTCCACCTCTGCTTGGCCCATTGGATGGAGGCAAACACTTATCTAGGGGATTTTCCTTTGGTGATACTCCTCTCTTTGACTTTGGTCAAGGGGCCCTCAACCAGAACGTGAAATCCATAATTCATAATCTGGGTTCTAATCAAATTGGATCCAATGACAAAAATGGATCTAGAGAAGCAAGTCATGAAAAAGGGGCAAATGGAGGTCACGATCGCGATCGTGGCCACAATCATTGAAGAGAAGGTGGTAGGCATCGACACGATGCAAGTCTTTCTTCCTCTTCCCCTTCATCATCATCATCTTCTTCTTCTAGCTCAAATCATGACCATAAAGGGTAGGACCATGATGGAGGTGATTGACAAGACCAAAACAATAGAAGGGATCGTCAAGACAGTCGCGATCGAAGGCGTGGGTAATCCAAAAAGACCTACTGTTGTGAAAGAAGGGTTAGTAGAGAACATCATAGGCACCATCACCATAGCCTTAATGAACCTCTAGTTTCCACTTAGAGCATGTTAGACATTGCAGAGGCCATGAGGATTCTAACAAGGCATGTAAAGGATAGTAGAATAAAGAGGCTAGACATGAACAACATCCCTTGGTTTGAGGGAGGCTATGATGCTGATTTGCAAAATCATCTCCAATCCTTCCAGGATGCATGTTCCTTGTAGAATATTGAGAATGATTAGTAGAAGTTGAAATTATTTCCAAGGACACTCATTAAGGAAGTATAAAATTGGTACTAGTCCTTAGAACCAGAATCAATCAAGTAGTGGAGTACAATGTTAGAATTATTTAATGATAATATCAAATGTACTCTTAAGTGTCCAATCTGAGAAAGAAAATCCAATGGTGAAAATAAGGAAACCATGAGCCCTTGAATGCTGCTATTGGCCGATACTACTATTTGTTGCATAAGTGTCCCAACCATGGATACTCTCAGCTTGATCAACTCCACCATATCATAGAAATGTTGTAATCTGAAACAAGGAAAACCCTTAGCATCTATGCTCAAGGGAGATTGATAGAATTAAGTGTCCATCGAATCCAAAAGTTAATTGTGCAGGTAGCTAGGAAGGAGGGAGAATTAAGAAAGAAGGAAAGTGCAAAGGAATATAACAAGGACCCTTCTATCCACAAAAGAGGTGTTCAATTTTGTGACAGTAAGGATGAGTTAACTAGAGATGAGGTGGCTAATCAAAAAACCTTTCCAATCTAGAAATTGTAGTCTGAAATTACAGCTAAGGTTGACCAATTATGAGACTCCATGGACAATAAGTTTTAAGCTATCTTAAAAATTACTGAAGAGTCAAAGGAGACGTAAGGAAGTTGAATGTGCCATATCCAAGGGTAAGGGTAAGATGGCTGCAATAGAAATGGTTGTAGATAGTGAATCAGATGATGATGGCGGGTGTGACATCTATTAGTATGAACATCCCAAGGGATGTTGTCCAATTGTGTCACACTTGTAGGAATCTGGGATGTATGTCTTACATCCACAACTTGCACAAAGACAAACACCCAAAAGATTACCTTATCCACAAGGCAACTCTTGATAGTTTCACCAACCACAATAGTATTATCTAAGTGGAACTCCACTGCAACCCTATGAATTATGCCAGCAGTTGTAGAAACCACGATCTTGGACATTGGCACCTTCAAGATAGCAGTACCCCTACTGACAACTAGATTCCTATGATTATTATGTTTAGCAACCTTCATCTCCATGGGACTCCTCTATTCATGTTGCTACTTACCAACCTCACCACTACCCTCCTAAAGTGTACCAACCACCATATGCAAGGAGGGATGCCACCTACTATCCTCATGCTCCTTCTGTTCCTTCACCTACTCCTCTACCTCCTACACAACTACCACCTACTCCATCCATGCAAGGTGAATTTCCTACCCAACGATAGCAAAGAAATTTTACGAGGGTAGTTAACCTGCAACTAGTTAGCCAACCAAGTGGGTCGGAACCATAAGCAAAGAAAAGACCCTTCTTCCAACTTCACAGTCCACCAAAGCCCTTAAACACATCAATGGTCGGTAGCCTTGCTCCTCCACTTTCCTCTACCTCACATTCATCCAAGTCCCCTTCAAACCAAAATCCTTCTTGAATCCATACTATGATGTTGACCTATGTTGTATCTGATTGGATTTGAGCTGGTAACTTGCCCAAGAAGTTAGCCGATCCTAGGAGTCCCCTACTATACTTACAAATTGTTGGGAATGAGCCTTGTAAAGCACTTATTAACTTTGGCTCTAGTGTTAATCTAATCTTGCATGAGGTGTACACTATGTGGAACCTTCCTCCCTTGAAGAAAAGCAACATCAAGCTAGAGCTGGTAGACCAGTCCATCACTATTCGATTAGGATTGGTAGAAGACATCATGACCACCATTTGTGGGTGGTCATATCCTACTAACTTCCTAGTAATCAAGGTGGAGAACTATAAGGGGGACATCCCAATTATTATGAGAAAGGTATGGTTAAACACTATTGATGCCAAAATGGGCATTAGAGATCTTTTCTTAGAGATATCTAAAAAAAATGAATTTGGAAAGATCAAGAAGAAGAGGGTTCCATGTATTGTGTACACCAATTCAAGGTGCCATTATGTGTAGAAGTTATGGTTAGTGAAATGAACATCTATCTTTGCATGCAAGCAGTGTGCACTAGAAGCTAAGATCCAAAGATGTCTATATGTAGCAATTGAGAAGGCACCCAATGGCTGACAGCTAATTCTAGTAGTAGTACATTATGCATGGAACCTATTGAGGGCCTAGCATGTGAATATGTTGCAAGTATGGATGAACTCGAGCAAGTTCATCACTAGCTCTCCAAGGGAATAAATGATGATATCAATTGGGAAGATTTGAAGATTCTTGACAATTTCAAATAAGAACCCCTTGAATTAAAGACACTATTGACTAGAAGTTTAGTCATTATTAATGCTAAACTTGCTATGAAACAAAAGAAGATGTTGATGAATGTTGTGGAAAAATGGTCAGTAGCCTTTGCCTAGTCACATTTTGAGCTCACAAGAATATATCTAAGAATATGCCAACATCATATATACATTGACCCCGCCATTAAGCTAAAATGACAACCGTAGTGGTATTTGAATCCCACATTAAAGTAGATTTTCAAAAAGAAAATTAAGCAACTCCTTAAGGCAAGATTCATCTACCCTATTGCAGATAGTGAGTGGGTTAGTCCACTCATGATCATGCCCAAGAAAGCAGGCAAATGGCAGGTGTGCATCGACTTCTAGCTACTCAATATGGCAGCTTTGAAAGATCATTTTTCATTACCTTTTTTCGACCAAGTGTTGGACACCATTTCTGGGCATAGCTATTACAACTTTCTAGATAGTTATAGTTGCTATAACCAAATTTGGATCACACCAGAGGACCAAGTAAAGACGACTTTCACAAGTCCTTGGGGGACTTTTGGTTATTGTCAAATTCCATTCGGTCTATGTAATGCCCCAGCTACATTCCTCTAATAAAAAATTGGTAGTGCAGTAGAAGTCTTCATGGATGACTTTTTTACCTATAGATCTACGTTCGAGCAAGCCCTGGACTGTCTTAAGCAGGTGCTGAGGAGATGTGTCGAAACAAACCTCCAGCTCAATTGGAAAAAGAGCCATCTTATGATCCAAGAAGGCATAGTCTTGGGGCACTGTATCTTAAAATCAAGAATCAAGGTGGACCCTGAAAAGATAAGGGTCATCCAAGGAACAACCCATCAACTGGAAATAGTTAAAGAAGTGAAGTCATTCCTTGGTCATACTAGCTACTACCAGTGCTTCATCAAGAATTTTTCCAAAATCACCAAGCCATTGGTTAAATTAATAAAGAAAGATGCACCATTTATCTAGACCCTTGCATGTGAAACAACCTTTCAACAATTGAAGTAGAAGCTTGTTGAAACCAAAATTCTACAAGCACCTAATTGGTCCAAGCCATTTCATGTAATGACCAATGCGTCAAATTATGCTTTGGGGGTAGTGCTTATGTAGATGGATGATCAAAAATGTCCATATTACATTCACTACATAAGTCAAAGTATTACAGGTGCACAACTGAACTACACCACAACAAAAAAAGAGTTGGTGGCAGTGGTGTTTGCCTTAGAAAAGTTTAAGCACTATGTGCTTGGTTATAAGGTGTTCATGCACACAGATCATAGTGTCATCTATTTTTTAATGAATAAACCAACGATGAGCCCTCGTGTCATATGATGGCTCATGATTTTTCAAGAGTTCAATCTCATAATAGTAGATTGAAAGGATGTGAAAAATGTAGTCACTGACCACTTATCACGACTAAGATGGGACAACAAGGAGAAAGAGAATCCCTTATCTAATCAATTTCCTGATGAATATCTCCTTGCAAGGGCTATTAATGCACAAATGCCTAATGAACCAAGATGGTATGACACCTGTTGGCACATTTCTAGCCATTACATGGAGCAGGAGTTTCAGTCTATTTAAATAGAAGAAAAGAGAATAAAAATAAAATGAAATAGGTGTAAAAATTCGGATGAGTTTTACAATGATAAAACACATATTTTATTTTAAACCTTACATTGGGTAAAGAATGTGATATTTCAGCATATTACATTCAACCAAACTCAGACTGGTTCAGCAGCGGTGGCGGACACGAGATATACATGGCCTGACCATACAAACATATCGATGAGAAACATTAACCAAGAATGGTGTCGGTCCTGCTTTTACATATTCACATTAAAGCCAATGAACAGAGAAAATTGGATTCTGTGGTAAGAAGAAACAGTGTACTGTACTGAATGCTTTCAGAGACAGGGGCGCATCTTGTGATGTCCAGGCATTGGAAAATCGTTTTTGAAGCTAAAAATGGTACACTTACTCTCAAAAGAAACGCGGTGGTTCGTATCAATACAGCAACCAAAATAAGTGATGCTTGCTGATAAAATTTTGCCAAGAACCGCCAGGAATAACTTCATATTCTTCTTCGGAATTTTGTCAAATACTTGCCGCGCAGGGTTTCTTTTTTCTGTTTACACAGTGAGCCTAATTCCTTGGCCAGAGGTTACAGTAAAATGAATGAAACAGGGTGAAAATGCAGGCGGTTACCATGCCTGCACCTATGCCTGTGATTCTGGACGATTATTAGCAAAAACAAAAAACAACAACACAAATGTTGAGCACTTCCAAGACATGGGAGGTGTCTGTTTTCTTTGCCAAAACAAGTGATAATCGCGGATGCACACACACCGTTGGCACTTTACGCGCCGAACTTGAACGCCGCCCACGTATAGGAGCAGGACATCATCGCCGAGGGTTTACAGTTCCAAGCCATTTCACCGTCGATATGGGAGAAATAGCAACTGCTGCCGAGCTGTGCGTGGAAGCGGTTCCAACTGCCATCGTATTCTTGGGGGTTCAGTGGACGAGACGAGTTCGGCGGAGCAGAGCACAAGCTGCGGAGAAGGGCTGCGTACAGGAGAAGCCATTGGGCAACTCGGTTAACTGCAAACTGCGTCTTCCACGATATCAGTCAACGTTGGAAAATTATTTACTTTTGGAACGTATATTTTCTCTCATCGGCCATCCCTTAAATTAATTTTATATCCAATTATATTCTTTGTAAAAATAAAACGTGACGTTTCTAAAGCCTCAACTTAACAAGATGAACATTGGATATACATGCTGAACACCTACCTCTATATAAAATATATTCAAAGACAAAATTCATGGGATATTTACCTAATGTCATACACGGAATGGACACTTGTCAGCTGCAACATTTTTATCTATGGTGGTTACAACCATCCAAGATTTTTTGTAACTTACCTAACTTGTTGGGAAAGTAACCTCCTAACTTTTTGGGCAAGTAATCTTCTAATTGGTTGGCCAGGTTACTTGGGAGAGAAGTTAGGTGAGATATTTTTAAATATGTAACTTCCCTACCTACCTTTGAACCCTATAAAAAGGCTTCAGGGGTCAAGAAGGAAAAAAGGGATCTCAATCAGAATCTCATTTTTTTAGGACTTTTGGGAGGTCTCATACATCACACTTTTGAGAAGACATTGGGATCACACTTGGGCTCTCACTCGGAGACATACTTGAGGTCTTGAGAAGAGCTTTGTAAAGAAATTGTGAACGATTGCTTGCAAGATGGCTTGCTAGAATAAAGATTTCAGCCTCTTTGTCATGGTCCTGTGAGTTATGCATTTCATTTTTTGTTTTGTTTAAATTGTTTAGCTAGTGGTTTAGATAGTATCATCCTTGGCAAGTAATTTTGGGATTTTTAGATTGCTCTTACTGTTCTTGTTGCCCGATAGAAATTTCTATTAAAATTTTGCCATAGAAGCGCTTGTGTTTAAAAGCCTTAAGAGCATTTTAGTAGTAAATTTTGTTATTGTGCAACGTGTGGGAACTGCTATTGGGATTGTTGTAAGAGAGCCTCTGTTTGTAGTCACGCCGTTGAACAATTCAGTAGTCGAGAGGGTTCAGAAAATCTTTGGTATTTTGATGGGACCAGAATAGCTTCTTTTTATCTTTAAAGTGAATTCCCGTGGTATTTCAATCAGAAATTGTCAAGTCTTTTAAAGGTTCTGTTTGAATGCAATCGTTGACATCTATTATCTAGTCAAAATGGAGTCTCGTACGTGGTAGTTTACGCAGCAATTTTTGGTAGCATAATAGGATTGTCTTGAAGATATTGCTTGTTTGAGCCTTGGAAGTTTGAACAATTCGTAGATATTGAATTTGGGATAGCTTTATTGCGAAGTGTTTACTCGTGTCATTTTACCTTGTTTAAATATTTGAGGTCTACACAAATCTGCTTTCTTTTCTTTTCTGCTTATTTCCATCGAATCTTGCTCTATTTCTAGTTTTCTTGTGGAACTATCTCTTTCTCTGGGGAAAATTAGGAGTAGATTGCGGAGTTGTGCTCAAATGTTTTTGCAAAATTTTATTTGTTACAAGTAGGTATTATAAGGACCGCGTAGACTAGGCAGTTGAACAAAATAGGAAATTTTCAAGAACTCACAGTACTTGGCAAAGTTGGCTGAATCTCTTTAAAGTAAGTCATTTGTAGTTCACACACAACGCAATTGTTACATTTTACACAACCACACGCCGCAACAGCACACACACATACTCACATTAACTACTGAGTTTATTTGGAGGTATCTGGGCCTTGGTGTTGCCAGAGACCAGCAGGCACCTAAATCCTGTTCGAGGACACTCGTTGGCGGTCGCGTCCCAAACGGTCGCCAACAGTTCTTTTGGCGCTAGAAGGAGGGCTGAAAATTAAGCCTCTAGGTTCATAAGCCTTATACTTTTAGTACATCAACAATTATTTGTAAGGCTTAAGAATTAGATACTATTTTCAGTTCATGACCAAGAAATTTCATAGTTTGGAAAGTTTCAAAGTTTCAAAAGATATTCTAGATTCTAAGACTGATTCTTCATCAGAAGAAGAACAAAAGAAAGTTTCTGAATTGGGAACAAGTAGTGGAGTGAAAACTAGAAGATCAAGAAGATCACCCATTATCTCTGGTTTATCAATTCGTAAGAGAAGATCTAGAAAGTCTAAGAGTTCAACATTTCAAAGGAATAGGATGGCAAATCCTTGGCAAGGAGTTACACCATTAGGATTTCAAAATTACAATGATATTCCTAAGGTAGTTTACAAATATTTGCCTGAGCCTTTTATTCCTGGAAAAGCTTATTTAGCTGAAGAATATATTCACATGTTTGAGTTAGCTTTAGCTCATGCAAATATTCAACATCAAGATCAAGCTTGTAGGTTGTTTGTATCAAATCTAAAGGATATGGCTCAGATTTGGTATTCAAACTTACCAAGTAATAGTATTACAAGTTGGGATGACATGAAGAATCTTTTCTTAGCCCAGTTTGGTAATCAATTAGATCAACAACAACTATACTGTGGGCTAATACAAGCTAAGCAAGGAGTTAAAGAGTCAATTAGAGATTTTAACATCAAGTTTCAACGAATTTGTGGACTCTTTCAAAGACAATATAGGCCATCAGAAGAAATGCTTAAAGAAACTTATCTTAAGGCTGTCAACCCCAACATTTCAATTTGGTTAAGGAGAACTCCAAACTTAACTACACTAAATGACTACTTTAGTGAAGCTATACAGTTAGAAAAATAGTTGAACTTGAATCCTGAAGAAAATATTGCAATTCAAAAAAGAGAAGAAAGAGTTATGATTCCTATGCAAGATTTTGCTCAATTTAAAGCTTTACCAGGTCCATCTCATGTTAAGATAGAGCAAGAACATGAAAGAGTAGGATCTGAGAAAGGACAATTAATGAGAGATATGTCTAACAAAATAGTGAAGCTTGAAAAAGCATTGGCAAGAGTAAATATCAAGGAAGAGAAAAAAAGTAGAAAGCATAAACATCAAGACGCTAAGTAAGCAGAAGATGAAGATGAAAGTGATCTTATTATGTCCAACTTTCTTGATATTGAATCTGATAATGAGTTATCTAGTGTCCACTATGCAAGTAAATCTTCTAGCAATGGATCAAGCGATACTTCTTCTCTATCAAGTTCTGAAGAAGATATGTCATCAGATGAGGAATGCACTAACAATGAAGAAAATGGATATAATCTTCTATCAAAATAAAGATTAACTACTTCTAGACCCCCAAACGTTATTACTGATCCATCTACTAAGAGAAGAGCTTTTGAGCCAAATAGAAAGGATAAGAATAAAGGTAAAGACAATCAAGTGGAGCAAAGCACTCCAAATCAGTCTTTTAATAAATGGATAAAGAGATCAAGTTTTATTGGTGATGGAGAATATGATTTGATAGAAGACCTTAAACATGTCAAGGCCAATATTAGC
>MNCI01032899.1:16988-58087 GCA_015680685.1 Gnetum montanum | reverse complement strand
TAGACTAGGCAGTTGAACAAAATAGGAAATTTTCAACAACTCACAGTACTTGGCAAAGTTGGCTGAATCTCTTTAAAGTAAGTCATTTGTAGTTTATGCGCAACGCAATCGTTACATTTCTCACAACCGCACGCCGCAACAACACACACACATACTCACATTAACTACTGAGTTTATTTGGAGGTATCTGGGCCTTGGTGTTGTCAGAGACCAACAGGCACCTAAATCCTGTTCGAGGACACTCGTTGGCGGTCGCGTCCCAAACGGTCGTCAACAACACCATTCTTACTTATCTACTCAAGCAAGAACTATAGTAAGGGTTGGACACCTAGAAGAAACAATAGTTTCTTCACCAGGTTAAGCATTTCATGGAAATCAATAGGAACCTTTACAAAGTATGTTCCAATACCCTAGTATGCTAGTGTGTCCCTAACACAGATCAACTACACATTCTCCAGGACACTCATGAAGGCCCTTGTGGGGGCCATTATGTTGGGAGACACACGGCCATAAAAATCCTCATGGTAGGATATTACTGGCCAACAATCTTCAAGGATGCACACCAATTCATTTGTGGTTGTGATCATTGTCAAATGAATGATGGAATGATAGCTCGAATGGAGGGGCCACAACAATGGATTTAGCCTCTTAAGCCATTCAATATTTGGGGTATTGACTTTATGGGTTCCATCGCACCTTTGTCAAATGGAAAGGCATATATAATAGTCATGGTTGACTATTGCACTAAGTGGGCAAAAGTAGCAGCCATCATCAACTGTACATCCACTACTGCTACTCAGTTTGTACAAAAAAATATCATAAATAGGTTTGGTATGCCTCATGCATTAATCTCTGATAATAGAACTCATTTCACAACTGCCACTTTCTGAAAACTTATGCAGCACTTGGGGGTTGAGCACAAACTCACAACACCTTATCACCCTCAAGCCAATGGTCAAGCTAAAGTCACTAATTAGGAGATTATGAAAATTCTAACACACACTATTAGTAAATACCAAAGGGACTGGAGCATCAAATTAAATGATGCCCTTTGGGCCTATCGCTACACATGGAAGCTTCTCATAGGTTATTCTTCCTGTGAGCTTGTGTATGAAAAACTACCAACACTTCCCATCCAATCTGAGCTCCGTACACTCTCTACAACCTATGACCTTAACATGGATCTAAGTCTAGCAAAAAAGGAAAGATTAATGAACCTTAACTTGCTAGATGAAAATCAATTAATGGCCCTGTCATCCAATGAAATGCATAAGGCATTCAACAAGAAATGCCATGACCTCAAAATAAGGAAAGTCAAGTTTCAACCAAGAGACAAGGTTCTCTACTAGAATCCTGCACATGTACCTCAATGAACCAAATTTCAAATGCTGTGGAAAGGACCTTACATTATTGAAGATACCTTTCCATTTGGGTTCATGATTATATATAAACCTAATAGCCCAAACAAGAAGCAATTAGTCAACATCCAATAATTGAAACCTTTCCATGAATCCAAGCCAACCAACTCAACAAACACCTCACCCGATGGAAAACCACACTCAATCTTTTGGATCTCCTTCTTCCAACTTAGTTGTGGGGGAGATGGCCATCCATACTAACACATCATGCAACTCCTTAGTCTTTTGACTTTTATGTTTTACACATTTTTGGTTTTATAACTTTTTGTTTTCATATTTTTTGTATTTTTGTTTTATATCTTTTTATTTTTCAGGTTATTGATCTCTTCTAAGTTTTTGTTTTACACCATCATTAGTATATTTAATATTTCCTGAATACTCTTTTACTTTCTTTTATATTTTATATTTTCTCACGTTTGGTGTAATTCTCTACTCTTTTTGCTAATAAGGTGCTAGGTACAATGGTAATGTGCTACTCAATGGTGGTTTGTATCATTTGTGATTTGATTGTTGGTGTCTGGTTTCTAACTTTAAATGTCATTACTAATGACTAGGACATGGTTTCTTTTCATGTAACAAGTAGTGAGTCCACATCATCCACCCATCCACAAACTCTATGGTTTTCCTTGTTTTGGAAACATGTAGTTCCTTTTTCATTAATACAACCTTAATAAATTTGTGACTTGTGTAGTTTCCAAAATTGGGAAGGAATCAAAGGTTTGGACAGGGTGTGGCTTCAAAGGGATGTGGTATTTTTTGTGCTTTTCCATTTTCCTATGTGCAAGGGTGTTCTCATGAGCTTCTCACCATTCTGTGTCATTCCACAATAGGAAGTCGAATAAGTCCTTGCATGGTGTGATCCTCATCAAAAAAAGGTAAGGATTCAAAGCACACCCCTTGGACAAAATAAATGCAAAAATGCATGGGTCTTTGTATGGTGTTGTTCCCATTCAAAAATAAATAAATAAATAAATATAATATGAAAATTCAAAGCACATCCCTTAGACCAAATAAAAAGGACTAGAAGCACTAGTTATGGGACTTGTCTTGTCTCCTCTAACTAAGGCCCTTTCTCACTTCCTACTTCTTCTCCAATTTGGGATGGTGGTTATTTTGTGGGAGCATTCTTGTGTCTCAGGGGATGGACTAGTCTTAAAATGTCGATGCGAAGTCACTAAAAGTGGTTGGTTTTGGTTTAGACTGAGGATGGATCCTATTGAGTCATTTAATCACAAACTCCACAAGGGACTTCATGTAGCCATAATTAGGAACTTCATTCCATTCTCTCTCTCATCAATCTATGCTTTTCATGTCTCACATTACTACTAGTTTCATGTTTTGATTTGAAGTTCTGGTTTGATGTGTTGGGATTCTTAGTTAGTTACTTCTAGGTTTTTGTAGTTAACCTTCCGTAACCATTAATCATCCATGACACCCACTAACTCCTTGGTTTGAAGTTATGCAAGGGCATAAAAGGCCTGTGCCTACTTCAGGAAGGACCCACTTGCGTATCTTTTGGTTTGGTTAAGTTAAGTTCTTTAACCTTAGACATTTTTACATTCGAATTCTTTGTATTTACCCCATCACTTCCATCCAATTGTGTGCATCTTCACAACTAATTTTAGTGAATTCATTCTTTTTATTGTTGTGAATTTCTATACCCTCTTTTTAGTATTCCTTGTGTTAAGCTTTTTCTGAATTTTATGGACCGCTTCTCTTACTCAACCCATTTGTCAGTCTTCCCACTAACATTATCAAGTAATCAATCTACCATAATCACAACTTACCTAGATAAAATCACTAATGAGAGAAGGTATTCAACCACTACGTGTTACACTTTATATACTAATCCTTGATTTTGTTGTGATTGTAGTGGGAGCATGGACTGGAAGCGGGACTATCTTCACCAAGGAGGATGAAACAATATCACTCACAAGAGATTGTTCATGACCATTGGATCTCTTCTACCTCTCCCTTATTCTTCTATTGCCAAGAGGGGTTGGATGTCTATTAGATTTGAGGTTGTTCTTTCTTGTTATCATGAACACCTAATTGTATACACAATTGTAATGTTGTATGCTCGAGCACTTCTATATTTTTCTATTTCCTCTGTGTCACTCTACATGTCAGTCAAACATTCCATACCTCCTAATATATTTTGTAAGGGACTTGTTCCTCTTCTTCTGTACTTGAGGACAATTTTTCATTCAGTCATGGGGGTATGATGAATCATGTTTTTCATAAGCTCCGATATCAAAGCAGCCACGATATCGAGTACACGATATCAGGCATGTGATATCACAAGATACTCCTGAGCCTATAAATACAGCTCTTGGCCACATGATTTAGGAGTATTTTTTGAAAGTAGAGAAATTCTTGCAATTTTTTCATTTGAGAGTTAGAATATTTGTCAACTACCCGTAGCAAGAGGTCTAAGTGTGATTGAATCTTTATTCAAACATTGATGTACCTGAACACACCATTGTGTTGGAAATAAAGACGAGCTCTTTAATTCATCCTTGCAGCATTAAGACTTTCTTTCTTTATGCATTTACATATCGTGACTTCATGCTCTTTACATTAATGTTATTCATTCAACAATTAATTTTGATTAATTAAACAAATAATTAGAATACACAAGCATGACCCCTTTGAACATATGTACGACACTTGGTAGCTCAAAAACAGTTAGCGTTTGACAACCCGACAGTAGTTACATGAAGTTCAGGATGTGTCCGGGAAGTGAGGAAGGTTACTTGTGGTAGGCTAGATTAGACAATAGTTTACTTAGCACTTAATTACTCTCACTTTTATTCTTGTTTTAGGAAATAAAATTAATAAAACATAAAATAATAAAAATCTTATGCCTCAGTCACACTTAACCATACACTTGCATCTCACAAGTGAGACTGGGAAGACAATGAATAGACAACATGAACTCACTGTTTAGCTCTAACGTACTTGGTGATTAAAGTCTGCAGAATTCAATTGGATCACATGTGAACACCTGTGATTCATATGGTTGGGCGTAGGGGTACCTCGCTACTCATCAATAGTCCTTCTACTAGGTGCATTAATTGTTCATGTTCACTGAACCCATGATTTGGACATTAATTAAGCATGAAATTATACCATTCTATGGTCACATCTAATGATTCATTAGTATCCTGCTTCCATCATGCTATCTTCTTTCTAAGGTTTTCAATTTGAGCATAAGATTGAAATCTAACATTGAAAGCATTTAACATGTTTTTCTAAGAAGAGATGGAATTGGATGGAATATCTTGATACCATGTTGTAGCATGATCAATGAGTGTGTGGGGAAAAAGAAGGAGTTTCTACAACTCACTGTTCAACCCTTGCAGCTCATAAGAGATGATAAATGTTTGAACATGAAGCTGCATATCATCATTTAACTTCCCACTGAATGTGGAAATGTCATTCATATTAACCTTTTTTATTTTTCTTTCTTCAATGCTTCTTGATGGAATGCAAAACACTTCATGAATTTAACCTTAGTAGGTCCACTAGAATAATGGCTAATTCAAACCATCAACACCTTCATCCAAATGAAGGTAAGACAAAGGTGGTATAATGGATTGCTTTGGATTACTATAAGCATAGCTTAGGCCCCATGGACAAAGATGCCTGGACATCCTTCCCCTAGAATCATTCATGTTGTAGCAATAAGAATGTCTAGGAGAAGGTCATGCCTACTTCCTAGCATGTATGCATTCATACTCCTCCTCCATAATCATATCATGAGGCTCTTACTTTTTATGGGCAACATACTTTGATTGTTGGGGTGACAAGGATTCATAATCTACTAGATCTTTGATGAAGCCTTGACTGCACAAAGCCTTCTCAAAGGTAGCAGGTGCATCTTCTCTAGGTTCTTTGCAAAATCATCCATGTGCATCATGCCATTGTATTAATTTATCTTGATGAATTTTCACCACAATAGGATATGTTGCTTTATTCACCATGTTTTTTAAAGTGATTTGGACCAATTAAGGCTTTTGGTTAAATCTATTTTCATTGTTCAATTTAGCCATGATTGCTTCGGTCCTTTATTTTCTATAAAATAAACAACTTAAAAAAAGGAAAATTGTGAATATACAAGTATTTCAAGGCAATTCACCAATGCCTTTTCCAAAAATAGTGCCAATGATAGGGGTCGTACCAATTTTGACCACTAGAATTTATTATACAGAATGCAATGCAATCTAGTCATAAGCTTTGAAGACAATGTTGAGTGGATTGCTAAGAACACTTGTGTAGATTTTTGTATTCCATAAATATAAAATATGATATGATACACATAATACAATGAATACCCATGTTACCATGGTGGAAAAATAAGAGAATATTTATAATAAACACATGTATTACAATCCCTCTTGGGCATGGGTGCAGTGCTTGTGTTGCAATCCCTCGTGAGGACAAGTATAACACCACATACAAAAGGCAATAAAATGACTCTTAGTCATAACCTTGATGGCCCAACACCATGACATAGAGTTACAACCTCTTTGGGTAAGGATGAATCATCATAGCTTGTGAAAATAAGAAATAAACATTTTACTGCTTTATAGATGTTTTTGGTGCTTCAATGTTTAAGTCATCAATGGTAGAATAAGGAAAAAGCATCAGCTTTATTCACCATATAAAGACTAGACTCTACATCAAACAAATGGTTATATGCTACATAAGCATGATAGCACTCTAATAGAATCTAGTTACACTTGTAAAATCCATAACTCAGAACACACACAAGGAAAGGAATTAACTAACCCAAGAGAGGAAAAGCTCTTTACACAAACCAAATGTCATAAGCTTAAATAAAATCAAAGTAATGCATAAGATGTGTATGAGAGATCATCCAAAGTATTCATAGTTTTTTCATAGGAATGGAAGAGGTTTGACAATGCCTAAGCATGAATGGAGACCTATTGACACAAGCTAAGCCAATCCCAATCATACTACTGGTAAAGAAGACCAAACCAAGCCTAGTGGGGGTATGCTAGTATCCTTGCACTAATGTAGGAGAGTGCATTGATGCTAAGTGGTTAGTGCATCCCTTCACCATCCTCCTCCTCCTCCCCTCCCCTTCTCATCCCCATAGTAACACTTTGCCATTTGGATCCTAGAGTAAGCTGAAATCTAAGGAAGCATGCCAAAAGGATCCTAGAACATTCGAATGAAGAAGAAATCATCCTAAAGAACTTGGAATTAGGCATAGAATCTTAAAGTATGACATGAGAAGCAAGGATGCATCATTGAAGACCAAGAACCTCAGCCAAACATGCTAGACTACAAACATAGGGCACATGAAACACTTCCGAAATCCAAGGCTTACAATTGACTTACAAATTACCAAATGCCTCATCATCAATGTAGACATCCAAGGATCAAGAGTAAGTTACTTACCAAACATGCACCAACATTCATAGTAGCCTTCAATAGCATCCAAAGCATGAAGCTAAATATGAATTCTTCTTATCATCCTCATATAGATGGATAGAAAAATTGTATTAACCAAATGTTTAAGGACATGCTTTAGGCTTATGCATTGTAGTATATAGAAGAGCATACAAACTTCCTTAGTACACCCTTATTGCTACTATTAGTGCATGTGTATGCTCATGCCCATTGCATGGAACATGTATGAAGTATGAAAAAAATTGTGGGAAAAATTCTAACTCTTTCCATGAAAAGGAAAAATTAAAAAGCCAAAATACTTAACTTTGAAAGTCATAAACTTGAACTTACAACCTCAAGTTTATTATTCAAAATTCATACCACTATTCTACTCACCTTAGTTGTGACCAAACTCATGGTTTACACTATTTATATATGTGTCCCCAGGTCCCACCCCTACCTGCCAGCAAGCCATTGTGACCAAACTCATCTTTTGCATTATTTATATATATGTTCCTAGGTCCCACCCCTACCTGCCAATGGATGATGACCATCAAATATGAATGTACTGGTAGTGTTACATTAAATTCATACTAATGAAGTGTTATGCTCTTCCATAGTATATATAGATAGTTGGAACAATTTGCTTTCATTAGTCAAGTTTGTTTACAATAATAGTTATCAAGATAGTTTAAAAGCAACATCCTATGAGAAAATTTATGATAGGCCATGTTGTATACTATTGTGCTGGGATACCATAGAGAATAAATAGCAAATCAGTACTAATATAGTTGTGCAAACTATAGAACAAGTGAAGAGAATTAGAGAAACACTAAAAAAAGGAATAGGATAGACAAGCTACATATGCTAACAAGAGGAGACATCTTAAGCTTTTTGTGGGTGATAAGATATTTCTTCATGTATCTCCTCTAAAAAGGCTTGTGCTTTGGTAAGAAGAATAAGCTTTCTTCAAGGTATGTTGGACCATAAGAGATTATACAACAAATTGGTGAGGTGGATTACCAAGTTAGCTTGCCACCAAAACTATCCAATATCCATGATATTTTCTTTGTATTCATGTTGCATAAGTGTGGGCTTAATGAGAGTCATGTAATAGATTGAACAAAGGTTTAGTTGGATAAAGATGCTACATATGTTAAACAATCAATTAAAATACTTGATAAGATGGAATGTAGGTTAAGAACCAAGGGTGTACCAATGGTTAAAGTTCAATGGAATAAGCTTGATGCTCAAGAATGCACATGGAAACTAGAATTCAATCACCATGCCACCTACCTTGATATCTTCTAAGAGGAAGATTTCTAAGGGGTAAAGGATGTAACATCCCAAATTTTACCATCCGTGTTAGTACTCTAGTTGTCTTAGTGATAGAAGATCATTGTTATGTGGTCATAGTAAGCATAAGATTGTATGTGTTCTATGTGTATATTAATATGCCTTATGTTAATGTAATTTAATATTGATAATTTATTTTATGCATTGATTAAGCACACTAACCTTGTTTGACTAGACAACAGGTACCATGGGTAGAAAGGCATGGCATGGGTAATATGATAGGTATATGATTGTGTGATGTTTTATTATATTATATTAACTTTAGTTTGATGGGGTTTTATCCTTTATTAAAATCTATTTTATTGAAAGGTTAAGGTTTGGGTTTTGGAATTTAGTTTTATATTCTATTTAATTAATTTTACCTTTTAGAAAAGCTCTTGTTGTGTGAGAATTAAGACTTTTTATTTTTTATTTTTAGACACAGCAAGTGTTAAGTGCAGTTAGTTTTCTT
This sequence comes from Gnetum montanum, assembly GCA_015680685.1. Classification (NCBI taxonomy): domain Eukaryota; kingdom Viridiplantae; phylum Streptophyta; class Gnetopsida; order Gnetales; family Gnetaceae; genus Gnetum; species Gnetum montanum. The sequence continues at coordinate 49,441 of MNCI01032899.1, read as the reverse complement.
TTTTTTTTTTAATCTCAACCGTTGATCTCCAAGGTGTTTTCCTACAAATATTCTAACTAGGTAGAGGTTGAACACCTTACTAACCTAGAGCATTTTGGAGAAGAAGACCCGAGTAGAGCACAAGAAGGTTGGAGCTTAAGTAAGAGACTTCAGCTTGTGATGGTAATAGTAGATGTGGGGATCATTATCACCTTATTCAGTAGACATGGTCAATAGGTTGAATGTGCTTGAGTGCTCAATTTATGATATAAATATGTGGTATACGTACATATTTATCAAGAACAAGGGTTTGGCTTTTGGTGTATTATGTTTGTTTTTGGATGTTTTCCTTGCCTTAGATGTCTTGCAAGGCTATGGGTTGAAGTTATTGGAGCTAGAGATGCGCTAGTAAGTCAAATTTTTTCTTTGTGGTGTCAGAAAATGTGAAATTCGTGTTTGATGTGAGTTGCTCGCAAGTCATGACCGAGTTATGATAGTTTGCTAGTGGTAGATTTAAGTCAAGGTAGCTTGTAGTCAAATCATGATAGTTGATGCAATTCATAGCATGGTCACAATGAACCGAGGGTTTTAACATGTCATACAATCTCAGTAATGAGGTCATGACTCGGTTGCAATGAATTTAAAAGGAATCATGACACACTCTCAATGGGGTCATAACAAAGCTTAAGCACTCAAATATGTGCGTGGTCATCTTGCAATCAGGTAGTAGTAAGGTTGTAGTCTATTGCCAATGTGTAGCGCAAGCTTTAATCCATTAGCACTGATATCATTATTGGATTTTTTTGTTGTTTTAGGATGATTTGAAGTTGAATCTTGATGAGATGTGTTGTATGTTTTGGACCTTCTTGTGATTATTTAGTATCCTTGATTCTAGCATCATGCAAGTTGTGTTGATATGACTTTCTCATCACAACTTGTGCATGTATGATTTTCTATGTGATGTCTGGTTGTTTGTTTTATTAGGACTAGCATTGAGGTGTGTGATCAATTAGTGATGGGCATCCTAAAGTGATTATGTTAACCTCCTAGTAGGATGTATCAGTGTGGGTCTTGCCATTTGCCCCACCCTATCGAAGAATATGTATGAATACCTCCATTAGATTCTTGTTCCTCCAGAATGTTAGAGGATTACTACTTTTCCTCTAGCACTAGTATTGTTGCAAATGGTAGATTGTTAGTATGCCACTACAGTCGATTGAGACTAATAATGTGAAATCCCATGGGCATGTATGATGATAGATTTAATATTGAGTGCACATGACAACATGGTTCACATAATGACACTAAGTGCAGTGTGTGCTAGTTTCCCATGATGTGATGGTGGGTGGTGAGTGGAGGATTCTGGTATTGATGCTTGTAGATTTGGCATTGTGGTTTTTGACACTTGGCTTGACCTTGAGTTATATTGTCGTATTATCTGGGTTTTTTTTTTCTTAAATTGATGAAATGTATGCATATGCATGTATACTAATGTAAAGTGTAGGCCTATTACCCATATTCAAGATACCTATTCCATGGTGCTTGCCTACAAGTCAAATGAGTAAACTCTTAAAGGTTTTTGCTTAGTATATACCAACTTCCTTTTTCCTCTCAGGTGATGATGCTACATGAGATGGCTTATTAACAAGGATGGGATAGTCTTGATAGATGAAGTTTTATGCTTTTCAGTTAGGATTTTTATGACATTGTTCATTCCAAATTGGATACCTTGGCTTTATGACCTTATGGATGATGTATGAGATTTCTTATTTACGTGCTTGACTATTCTTTGGTTATGCTATAAGATGTTTTGGAGATTTTAGTTCTTCAATATTTACATTTCCTACATATTTGGTTTAATTGTTTCCACACGTATGCTTTTCTATGTATAATTTAGATGGTTATGCTTTTCTATGTATAATTTAGATGGTTTCACTAGTCATGTTTTAAGTCTACCCTGTCATTTGGTATTGGTATTGGTCCCTTACGTAATATCTTTCTAGCGTAGGTCAATTAGGAGGGTGTTAAAAGTTTTCAGTTTACTAAATATGCATTCTGCACATTATTTTTTTAATGATAAAAAATTGTAAGTTGTTTAATGAACCTCTAGGTGATGATACCTTATTACCCTTTGTGTAATGCCCTCTCCATCACTCTAATCAAAACTGCAATATTTCATAAAATTAAAACTCTTGCACGAATGCTTAGTGTCGTATCTCCTAAGTGGATTCCTATAAACAATGAGCTACATGCCTTATTAAAATTCCATGACTTCTTATACCTAGCATAAGTTTGATATTGTGCAATTTTAACACTTTCAGCGAACAATCAATGGATAATATGGTAGGAATGTCAAAGTTTGTATAACATTATTGCTTCCAAGAATTCTACTTTTCGTAGTTTAATTGAAAGTTTGAATAATGTATTAGAGTTTCAAAGATCAAATAATCATTTGCCTGAGTTTTATTATATTAATGATCTTGTTCTACTCTTCAATTCATGCATGCTTAGCCATAAGAATCGATGATAATATTTGGCTTAGATTAAAGTAGAAATGGAGTTAAACCACTTCTTTACAACTTTGGACAGAATTTGAACTATTTGAAAATCATTAACAATTACTTAATTTATTAAATGTTGTTGAAGTTTGCTACTTCCATTTAGGTATTGTTTGTTGAAGTTAGCTATTTTCATTTAGGTTCTCTTGATGTAAGATGCCTACTATGCAGCATGGAAAATTTTTTTAATTGATTTCATGAATAACCATGACATTCATAGATTTGGTTTCATCCATCACTAAAAAGTTTGGTTTGTTACACAATATTACAAGGTTTAGTTAACTATGATCTTCTATAAAGAGATCCAACTGCAAGGAGGAAAGCAATATAACTTGTTACAAGAAAACTCTGTATTGTGACAAACCTCCCCATATCATGAGATGGGAATTTATATGACTTAGGGAAACAGTATCAAGCCATCCCAAAACCCTGCTCAAAAAGAACATAAAATTGGTTATCTATAACAAGAAACTCAACCTGTTGCAACCAGGAATGTCTACCAGTAAACAATACCAGAAAGGTACACAAGTCCTCAGTCCCAGCATACCAAAAAGAACAAAATCATATTGTTACATACTCTAGAATACATGAAGAAGTTTCTTGATATCCACAAATGATCAAACAATACACAAGCCTTCTATTGACTGCCAATATCTGCAGGTTACCGTCTTCTCCAGAAAAGCATTTTCCTGACCATAATATGTGAATATATAAAAGCAATTTCTGTTATTGTGAACCCAATTGTTAGATGATTTCACTAGGAAAAACTTTAAAACACATTCCTAATGCTTTTATGGGAACAGTTAATCAGCTTTAAAAGCCACATGACAATACTGGTGAGGATCTTGACCAATTCTAAGTAGGTGCACTGAGAAGAGAATACACATTCCGGTTGCTCTTAAGTAAGTCAAAAAACCAGAAAGATACCAATGCAATCAATGACCATTTTCTTCACCAGCATGTTGGGTATGACTATCATTTGATTGCACTGCTGCCTCTGGAATTTGCTTTAAGGAAGCTTTACCAGAACTTCTAGTACTTGATGAAAATTTGAATTGGCTAGCAACATTAAAGATATCTGCAATCTGACTTATGCATGATTCAACAGATGATGAATTTGGCAAAAACTCATGTGGCAGTTGAGGCAAACATTCTGGAATACATTCCTTCTTATTGTAGGATGCTTGAAATAGATAGAGACATGCCCGACAAAATATGAACCTAGGAAAAACCAATCAATTAATGTCAAAAAAAAAAACATTACAAAATTATTTGGACAACTAAACCCCTGGCTAAAAATACATAAATTTATCTTTTTGCAAAAAAAACCTTAGGATTAGGCGTCTTAAAAATGGATCTGAAATAACACGTGCCCAAACCATATCAATAGATTTTGAAGTTGCAAGAGCCACTCCCCAGTTTGCATAGAAAGAAGAAAGTATTTTTTCAGCTTGCTCATATATGGCCTAAAAACACAAAAAACAATGAACAGACTGCATTAGTTCATGAGCTTCAAAATTAAGAAAAAGCATCACTAATAAAGTTAAAGAACCTACTGGGGCAAGACTGCTCATTGAAATGTTGACAATTCGACAAAAGGCTGGCAAAGGAGCTGTAAGGAAGAATGTGAATAGACTTCCATCATTTCTATAACGAGAACAATCACCAGAAGATAGGTTTATGCATGACGGCTGCACTGCTGGAGAGAGAAGCAATGCAGCAGGTTCCCCTCTTTCAGCTCCACTAATAACCTGTGTAACATTTTTTATTACATGAAATCATGCTCTGAATAAATATCACGACTTATAACCAATGTAAATAAAACAAAAATTTCTAAAGACAAATTTCTCGGTGTTTCTTTCACTGTAAATGACAAACTTACCTTGAATGCATTGCTGTTGTCACTGTCAATGATTATAAACAATGGATTTCTTGTGAAAGGTACAATATCACCAGGATACAGAATGTTTAAAGCTGCAGATTAGCAATCACACTAATTAACAGCTAATTTAAACCCATTATTAATATAACAAGAAATATTAAAATTAATCAAATAATCATAAAACATAAAAGACCTGCTTGCAGTCTGTGAAAATAGATGTTTTTCCTCCTTAAGATCACTCAATAGGTTAAAAATAAATCTAATGCTTTAAAGGCCAAGCAAACCATAGTAGTAGTATTAACATTTACGATAATCCATATGCTTTAAAAATAAATATTTTATGTTTGATTTACAAGTATCATCATCCAGAGGCTCAATGCTCATCCTGCCAAGGTGAGGTCCTAGGAGGGTCAGGGGATAAGCAAAAGCCTAACCTCTTTCGAGTGGCTGCGCCCTGTTCACACCTAGGTCTTACAGCTTGTGAAACAAGTATCTTACCATCACTCCAAATAATGTTCCCTTTTATTTATAACATATTATCAGAAGATTCAAAACTAAGGCATTCTAATATACATGTGTGAGAACTTTTACAGTTTCGTTTCTTTAGTATCTAGTTAATCCTAATTTTTTATATTTGATGTAATTCCAGCTACTTATCCTGAACCTTAATGTTTAATCCTATTTATGCAAATTATTGCTGATCTAATATTATAAAGTCCTTCAGAAGGAAGAGCATTCATGAATTATTTTCTACCTTAACTATGTTGTTTGCAGTGACCGAAAACTCAAGTGCCTTGCATTGTTTCCCATTCTTTTGGATTTTATTTTCCAATATCTTATAGGTTCCATAACAATGACTCGTTTCTAGATCAGTGCATCTCCTTCATATAAAACCATAATTTATTCTCTGTTCGTAGACCTTTAATCTAACGTTCACTCCAAATACATAAATAGCCATTTCCTCTCCAGGTAATTATTCCATTTCTTGCATTGCTTGTAAAATGCATGTGGTCATTCAAGTCCATCATGTTCACGATAATAGCCATCAAAGGTGAAAACTAGATGTTGGCCTCCATATAATTCTTAACAATTATGAAGGTTGTCAGAGATGTCCAAAGTCAGGGAGATTGAAAGTCACAACTGGAAGGTATGACAAAAATTTAATAATAAATTGCATTTAGATTTTATATTTAGGTTTAGTATTTATCACTAAACATCACCAGGCTATAGTCAAAATAATTCAAAATTCAAAAAAGAAAGAGGGTTAAAACTTCACTATTTCTAGTTTAAGTAGTGTTTTGCAGTGATACATCCCCACTAAAAGCTCGGAGCCTTATCTGGAAATGCACAGGGATGAACGAGGGGCATGGTCAACTTTGACCACCTCTCAGGAACACATGCAAACTGCATGTTTTCAATATTATGGCAAAGTATGTTTCTTAAATCCATGCAACACTGGATAAACTCTGTTTGCAACATGCATTTTGGCAATATAGGCAATCCCATTGCCATGATTCTCAATTCTGTCCTTGTGGTTATAATGCTACCCATATGACCTGGCTTCACTATGGCATAGCTATGCTGTAGCAAAAGTGGCAGCACTACAAGTTCTTTCATAAGACTTTTACAACAAATTTACTTAGGACTTTTACTGTAGGTTCTTTTTTAGTACCATCCAACCCATTTGCCTTTTAGCTACCCTGGAAATGCAGACCAAGTTTCATTTTTCAGTAACAGTCAAGTTTCTTTTATGTAACAATGTTAACTAGTACCTAAAATGTAAGAGAAACCATCTTCCAATGATTTTAAAAATATCTTCTCACTGAAAAGATTTCAACACTATCAACTATTCCACATCTAGGTATATACGTTGACTCTAATTCTGATATTGATATAATTGTTTGATAAGTATTCCACATCAACTACAAATATGATCAATCTCCATAACTACATTTTGGCGACGTGGCTTTTATATATCCACTTCTTCAGTATCTTCACTAAGATCATGATAACTTGTACCATACATACCTTGCATTTTATATTTTTGCAATATATTTCAAGTGATATTAGATTTATCATCGTTCAAATTTACTGTAGATGTTGGAAAAACAAAAAACTAATAAAAGTCTCAATATATAACTGTAATTCTTGTACAGAATAATTTTAAAATGTAAATAGAATTTATTAACAATATCAAATAACTAATTGGGCATCGTATTCTATAAAATCAGGTAGTTTAATTCTTAAAAGATGTTCATGTGTGAACTTTAGCGACTGAACAGACAAAGCACATGAGTTTGTATCCACCTGCTAATAGCAATTTAAAATTAAATATTAAAAGGGTTATCCTGCAAATTTATCTCATACCTTTATTGCCTCGGGAATTTAAGAGAAGCCCAGCATTTTCACTCGGTCTCTGAGTTGTAGGACTATCATGTGGTGAGCTTGATGGAGAGAGAGAGTTCTCATCAGAAACTGCATCTACACCTGGATGATCAAGATGTGCGCTTCCTTCTAAAGAGTTCAAGGAAGTTCCACCTGTAAGGGAACGTCGACTTCCTTTACCTGAATAAAAAATTTTAATTTAAAATACAAAATAAGTATTCACTAAAATTAATTATGGCACAAAAAACATAAGTTTGAAAATATCCTACCAGATGCAGATAAATACAGAAGCACAATACTGTTTGCTGGTACTTCTTCACAGACAGTAGCCAGAACCTGCCGATGAAAAAACAATAAGATAAAAAGCAATTTTACTACCATCAGCTTGCATAAAATCAAATAAAGCATTTAGGTCTTACGAACTCATACTTATCTCTTTTAGAAAGATTGCGGCAAGTAAATAAAGATCCATTAATACACAACTGGTTGCTACCATACTCAATGTAATAGACAGCTAATAAGAGTTAACTCTCAATGTCCAACATTATGAAGATTGAAGTCTGAAGAACCATACTTCTTTACAGCCTTATACAAGGCATAAATTTCATGATTTATTTTAATACTCATCAAAATTTTGATTGCTTTATACAAAATTTAATCATTAATATTTAACTTTTCTAAGTTCTGGAAAAGACATATAGTTCTGTTTGCTAAAGATATGCAGAACTTGTATTTCATCTCCAGCGGACTGTGTCTCTATTAGCCCTTAATAGTTATATAAGAAAAATAAATCATATGAAGAACAACAATATTCAATCGTAAGAATGTACATATCTTAAATTTAGAGAAAAGAAAATGTAGAAATACAAAATGTTTCATCATCCATGTATATAATGACACTGAGAAATGATATAGCTAAGAATTCACAGCAGTGATACTACTTTCTACTTTATATGATGAACTATGACTTAATGATTAAAGCAGCATTTTACTTATAACCATTAGCTTCAAAATTTAAGTCTACATATGCCACCTAAAAACACAGCAAAAAATACACAATTAGATTGGTATCAAATAAATAACCAGCCATAAAAATTACCATGAAATATCCTTCCTACCCTAATAGGTTATCTTAATTCAATGGGATAAAAATAACGGCCTCCCCTTTCCCTTCCACTTCCCCTTCTCCCTTTGTCCATCCACGTATAAAGTAGACAAGTCAAATTAGTCATATTACATTGCTAGGAATATGGTATCAATGAATATTCATACATTCAATGAAACCCTGACTAAAGTTATATTTAGACAAGTGAAATTAGTCAAATTACTTAGCTAGGAATATGATACCAATGAATATTCATACATTCAATAAAACCGTGACTAAAATTATATTTTCCATTAAGCATGACATACATTGCAAAATTGAATAAACATTTTAATGAAATCAAAACTGAAGTTTAATTACATCTATTTAGACCCAATAATTTGTTAAACAAAGTAGTTTATCCAAAATACATTAGTAGCAAGAGCACAACAGATGTATCCATTATTCAGGTAATTTGAACACTTATTCTATATAATGAATTAGAACTAAGTCATACAAAGTTATACTGAAAATTTATCTTTTTCTTAGGAAGCATCTATTCCATAAAATTTTAATGATATGTGTTACTTATATTCTATTACTCAGTGGGAACAATTCGCATAGTCTATCCTTATGTTACACATTATTCCATCTTCCAATGAATGTGATATGACTCAATTTTTACTCTAATAATTAGTATTCACATACAGCGATTCCGCTTCATAATCCATGCACCTTATAATGTTTTTCCAATAAAATTTAAACTTCATTTAGTTTTATGATTCATTTTGTAATCTCCCCAAAACCTTTTCTTTTTCAGTTTTCTAGGCCTTTTTTTTTCTTTTCTTTTTTTCTTTTTTTTTTTTTTGAGAAAAGATCAGGTTCAATTAAAATAATAAAATATGTACATACGGGATCAGCACACCCGTCAGACCACATTCAATGTGCACGCACCTTCTTATAGCCCCAGCAAGGCCCCTAGGTGCCAGCACCAAAAACCTCATCATTGTACCTGATTTCCCCAAAACAAGGTCCACAAACCTCCCCAGACACTTCACTCTCACACAAGAGCTCAACGGCACAACCATTCACCCCCTTAGTCCAGAGACCCCAGCCCAAACCTCCCCCAACAATCTCAATCAACATCTAAGACACACACCTCCCACCATTACATCAACTTCCCTCAGCAACCTGCCCCAACCAATTGCATGCATCGAATCTATCCAAATTTGCTCCACCTCCCAGTCCTGCTAAGCCTCCGCCCCTAGCCTCGCTTCCCTCTCCTCTTCAGTGCATATCTAATCCCGCAACTCATCCATCATGAGTTGCTTCTACATTTCCTCCTAACTCAACCAAGCTCTGCAAATTGAAGCCTGTAACTCCGCCCATTGCCTCTCCACTAGATCCACCGCCATCTTTAGGTCTACCTCAAAGTTGCCTAGCTAGCTTCCCACTCCTCCCTTTTTCGCTTCCCACGCATGTGTAGCCGCTTCCCTATAGGCCTATCGCACCATGGCATCAACTTCTACCCTCGTCATCATCTCCTCGACCTTCGCCTCCCTAGCCCCCCACGAGGGACCAGCCTCACCGTCCACCTGCCTAGCATCCAAATCCTTCATTCCTCGAGAATTCCAAAAACACTGCCTCTGATAAACCATCAAAGGCATCACACTTAGCGCCGACAGCTCTAACAGCGTACCATGCTGCCACAAGGCCAAGATAACCCCCAAGTGTCTACCTGGTCTTCGTTGCCTCAACAAGCCCAAAAAGAACCACAACAAATTGACCTACATTCCATGCTCTAGGTAGTGCATAAACAAAAAACGGACCCCCATCAGCTTTGACACTATTCCTAACTACACCAAGAACCTATCAATCAACAATGTCATGGCCTACCAGACTGACAACAACACCAATCAAGGCACGTGCCCACTAGCCATTTTTGGTGCTCTACCCTAAAAAAACTCACCCCAGAAAGGCATAGTTGTATAGCACCAACTGTACCTCCTCTCCCTCTACCGAAATCCCCAACGCCTCCACCATTGCCAACTCAGTCAATGGGATTCTCTAACCTTGGAACGTTGTTCTCTGCCCTATCCAATTAGTAAAGAAAGTGTCGTCCACTAGATTCGGCACTCCTTTGATCTTGGGCAGAAGTTCTGCCCATCCAATCTTGGAGACTAGCACCCACAAATCTACATTTCTCATGATTTCCTGCACCCTTGGCTCCTAATAATGACACAACCCCATGCCCTGTGTTGACTCCTTCCAGCAGCGTAGCCCAGTAATGGTGGCAACAGACAAAAGCAATGGTCTCGGCCCTTTGAAAATCAAGTTGTTGCGGTGTTTCCACACCACCCATAAAACCATAGTTGCCTTTTCATCCCTGTTCAACCAAGCTGCTAGAGCCATCCCCGATGGTTGCCAAGTGTCCAACATGTAAGCACAATATTACATAAAATGATTAATATTTTCTTCATCATTCATACACAATAGGCATCTAGTGTCAATATTCATTCCCCAACCCCTAAGGAAGACCCAAACCAGCAAAGCTCTGTGTGCAATGACCCAGACAAACACCTTAACTTTTTCTGGTAATCTTCCCTTCCATATAGCTCTCCAACCAATAGCCATTTAGTATCAATGCTGAATTATTTCGCTATGAGTCTTGCCCGGAAGCCTGCAGTCCCTCATCTTTGTGGCATGCTTACACAGTTCCCCCCAGAATCGTGATCCCCTATGCCCAGCCTCCCACATTTGGTAGTTCCACTTGACTATGCTAATCCATTGGGCACGGCTCTCCCCTTGCACCATCAGCCGGTTTGCCAACCTTTGCATGCACAACATAGCTTCGTCTTTGAAGGTCAACACTTGAATTCCCCCCACAAACTTAGGCCTTGTTGTCTTTTCCCAACATACGAGGTGGAGATTGTCCTTCCCCACCCCCTCCCGCCACTCCCACAAGAAGAATCTTCCCTTTCTTGGACAAAAATCAATTTGTCCAATACTCAATCCTCAAACACTAACATCCCAAGATAAGAATCCACTCAATCCTCAAACACTGACATCCCAAGATAAGAATACTCAATTTGTCCCAAGCAACATGCCCAACATCTGACAAATCTGACTTTTCACCTGCACCTCTGTATTAACCATGTGCAGTGCAGACTTGGCCTTATTAACTTCCAACCCCAACTCAACCTCCATCCTTGCCAATGCTCGTTGAAGCGCCATCGCCTGAGGCACACCCGCCCTTGAAAACATGATAGTATCATCTACATAGTGTTCTACAATGTAGTGCACCCCAGCCACCATCACACCACTAAAACCCTCTGATTCGCAATACCCATGCAACACATCCATAACCATAATGAAAAATAGTGGCGAAAGCATGTCCCCTTGACGTAGACCTCTCCCAAGCACCACAATACCCTAGAGCTGCCCCTCAATATCAAAAGAGTACCTTCCCAACGCCTGAATTTGGAAGCAGAAGTTAACAAATTCCAAGACAAAGCCCTTGCACAACATGATTTCCTATAGCACCTTCCAACTCACCATATCATAAGCCTTTCTTGATATCAAGCTTCACACACATCCCAGGGAACCCAGAGGTTCGAAACGAATGCAGATTTTCCTACAGCAGGATCACTTGATCCTAGAGGAACCAGCCCTGCACAAAACCCACCTGATTCTCCCTCACCAGACAAGGCATCTGAATTTTTAATACCTTATTTTAGTAGCTACAGTTTTCCTCCATAATATCATCATTGTTGCTGAAGTTTTCCAATGATATCCCCTAAAATGTTATTGCTATGTTTATCATTCAAATAGAATGTGAAATGCTGATATATTGACACAACTTCCAATAACAACATATCAGTTTCTCATAAAAGTGTTTCATATAGGTCTTAAGTTTTGACCTTTCACCAACAAGAACTATTTTTGGAGGTTTGCTATTTTATTCCAAGATTCTCAATTGGACCCCAAACTACAGCTCCATAGGGTGCACAACTATTTAAAATATATCTTTTCAAATTTCTCAATTATAAATACTGTGATTTATACCTTTGTTCTTTATTGTGCATAAAACCTTCTAGACATTTGTAACTCATTGCCATGTAGGATGCTTCTACTTATAATTTTGAGACCATTCTAGTCACAGATAGCTATATGTATCCACCATCATGGTGCCTTAATCTTATTTATATGGGCTGACTGTTAAAGTAGGTGAAAATTTTGACAATGATTTTCTATGGCCAGCTGTTTATCTAACACCATAACCAGAACATATATTTTTACCATGCTCTCAAGTTGGCATGTGTCTCAGAGTACCCTTAGGATCATACCTATGACTTGCAAATCATAAACCGTATACTCTAACCAAGTGGATTATGCCTCACTGACATCCATGTGTATCCACCACCACTACCTTTAAGTTGTTTATTCTTTAGTTGGAAATTATAATTTATTTTATTATACAACAAATTATTCATTGGAAGTTATCAAATGTAGCAATTATGTAATTTTTATACATATAAGATCAATGATCTACTTCATGAAACATTCATTGCTAAAATTACAATTTGCTAATGTAAGGTATAAAAATCAATGACCGTCAACAATATAAATCCAACATATCTATATACAGTTTCACCTATATAGCCTAATCGCATAGTCAAACCCTTTTGGGGTTTAAATTTTATATGAAACAAAAAACTATAAAATATAAATAATACAAAACTAAATTTATTGGGAATGATAACAGGTGTCATAAATACTTGCCGTTAAAATATGGGTTACGGTTGGACGGTAAAGAACAGCTTTGCGTGGATTTGGAGGTAGTGTTGGATCAGTTATATCATCTGCCGGATTCATTCTATTTGAACCTACTTGCCCAGAGTAAGTCCCATTTATTGCTGACTCAGATGATCGCACTTGATAAAACATTCCACTTGGTTCCCATTCCAAGCACTGAAGCATTCTGAAGGAATCAAGGGCCAACTCAGCAAATTTTACCTGTTCAAAAAAGTGATCGTATTAAAAATAAATGCATTAATGTTTCAGGACAAAGATTTCATCTTATATAGAATTTTAGGGAATATATAAACAAACTTAAGATAAACCCTATGCTAACAGTAGATATGAAATACCTCCTAACCTCATTATGATGATAACTTGTGACTATTGCATCATGTAACTTAAGACCTTGAAGCCCTTCCGCTTTAATAACTTGTTGAAAAGAGTTTGGATGGGGATCAACACGAACACTGTATCGCAATGGTTTAATATTTTGTGATATAGAATCTGCTTTTACAAACCGAATTGCTTCTTGAACAATACGTTTCCATTCTTTGGCATCAGCATCCTGAGAAAAAAAGAATTGGTGTTTTAGCATAAGATTGATTGATCCATTTTACTTGAGAGTAAACTATCTTAAAACACAATCTCCATGTTAGTCATAATTACAAATCCCAGCATAGCGCTGTAGTTTCATTATATCTTTAAGAATAATTAAAACAATATTCAAAAAAAAAATTTAAAATGATCATTTATATATACTTATGTTGAAAACAATAGTTATAATATAAAATCTTTTAATATTTTGTATCTCAAAACAATGATGTTATACTATGTTAATCTTTTATATTTAAAAACTTTTAATATACAAAAATAAATGTAAGCTTTTTGAACAAGTGGAATAAACTTATTAAATGCTAGAATGAATAGGATATAATACTAAAAAAAATTCTAACAATCTTATAAAGTAAAACAACTATAACAATGACAATTTTTTCTTGCAATTTAGGTAGACCTCATGTACATATGTATCATCCTAAGTTGTTAACTCCACCATGACTGATCCTAGGCCCAGGTGAGAAACAAGGAGGTTGATATCATATTGGTAGCTAGCTATAAAAGACCTGTCATTTCTTATGGATGAGTTTTTTATTGCATATTCCTTATGCTAAGGTGAACTCTACATGTGACATGCGGCAGCATAAGGCCCCAACCGCTATCAGAAATAAGAAAGGGCCTACTAAGGCATTTCCTAAAGTGCCACAGAAAAAAAACCACATCTATTTGTTGTGTCAAATATGCAAGGACTCCCACATCATCTTGGACAGGTGTAGGTAAAGAATTTAGTCTAACATAAGACCCAAGAGAGACATTGACATTTCAGGATAGTTACGTGGATCATAGGCATATTGACAAGAAATATCAACAAAATTATGGATTTGATAAAGATAAGATAAATAAACATAGCACAGGTTGTTTACTATTAAGCTGAAAATTATAAATTTTCTTACTAGTTCTACATATTAACACTTTCATTTTGTTAACATTCATCTTCATCGATGCATGTTTTTCTAATTAGTGTAGCAGTGTTTCTAGCACTTTCTAAGTTTTTAACAAGTACTACATCATTTGTGCATACTAAAAGTCATATCCATGATTGATCCACTTTAATAATATAATTTTCATGTGCTTATTTAATTTATCCTTCTAGCTCACCAATAAAAATGCTAAACAATGTTGGTGAAAGTGAACAATTGGCTCCACTCTTGTTTTACTATTAAACTGACATAATTTTATAGTTTTCTTATCTCTTAATTCAAAAACTAATTCCCTGTAATTCCTAAATAGTATTGAGTAAACAGAGATTGACCTCAAGTTTAACTACTCTTTCCATAATCTCTCTTTCATAACTAAATCAAATGCCTTGGCAAAGTCAACAGAGCATATCAATGCCTTTGCTTGTTTTCTTTTTTGCTTGCTTGATGAATTCAAAGTTAAAAGAGACAAACACAATATCATATTATGATGTTTAAAACAGAGATGATGCCCTTGGAAGTTGAAGCTATTTGTCGATTTATAGCCTTCACTCATAATCTTTTTTGATTCTGGAAACTGGAAACTGGAAACTGGAACTTTTTATCATGTCCAAGAAAACAAAAAAGATTTGTTGGACGGTTACAAAGCCTCAACACATTTTTGAAGAAAGTTGAAAACATCATTAATACAAACCTAATAAATAGAATATTCAAGAACACATTCTTTATTCCAATACTAAGAAAGTTCACAAATTGGTGAAACAAACAGTATTTCAAAAACTTTAGGAAAATGTAGGAGAAAAACATGTCTGGAACTGAAATTTTTACTTACATCCATTGAGACCCTTTGGATCTATCGAACTAGTTTTAGAATTCCTTTTAAAAACATTTTTAATTTATAACTCAGTGCTACCCAATAGAATCGAACCTGTGACCTTCGATTACAAGGCCAAGATCCTTACCACTACACTAACACCTCATTTCTATTTGAATAGTACTAAGGGAGGCCTTAATTCCAAGGCAAACTATTTATCTAATAGAATTTCTTACTATTTGCAATGTACAATCAGTAAAACACAAATAAGATATCATCATTTAAGATTGAAATAGGTAGACGGTTCAAAATTCTTTATAAAAAATGAATATTCCGCATATGCAATACAAGCATTGAAGATGAACATCACATTTTCTTGCAATGTCTTACATGAACCTTGACCAGCATGCTATAGGAGTAGGAACAGAGCCTATCCTTCACAAACGCTTGAAAGGGTAAATGTGGATTAAGTTAGAAAGGGAAAATCTAAAAGGAAGGGACGAGTTTTACATCAAAGCAACATATAAGGTTCTACATCTTTCCATATCTAAGAAAGTGCTAGAATTATAGAAGCAACTATTTCATAATGTGCTCATTGGCACCTTTATTGGTTATACACTACTATTAAAGGATATACAAGACTAGGTTTGGTATGTGTGTAATTATCAAAGGATATGTAAAACTAAGTTTAATATGCATAGCCAAATACATGAATAGAGGCCTCGCCCATTGGATTTGTCTACATTATGGCTTACCTTACATTAAATGCATTATGCCAACACATGCATTTGTGATTACCATCATTATGATGGTGTTATCACTCATACTTACATGTCCTTAGGTCCCACCCCACTAGCCTGCAAGTAGGAGTGAGATCCAAGAACACACATTTAAATAAAATAAAATAAAAATTCAATCTCAATCAGGCAAATAGAATAGTAATATGTAATTAGAATAATAAGTGAGATTCAAAAATCAAGTCTCCTTCTTTAAGAATTTTAAATATTGTTACAAAAATATACTTTGAATTTTTCACACACAATGCTTTGAAAAAGTTGTAACATTAGGTAAGACCATGTTGCGCCATGCATGATGATGTATGCATGCCTACCTGAGGATATTTGTGTGTGTATTTTTTTCCTCAAATTTTCCAAAAAGGAGAACATGCACATAGTGGAGGTAATAATGGCATGAACAGTTGGAAATCTAGTCATGCATACCAAAAAGTGAAAGCTAGGCTTTTTACCAACAAAACACAAGAAGGACAAAGCCCCACGATCTAGACGATGATTAACAACTTGGATTCCACTTTCTACCAACAATACACAAGGAGTCTTAAAAGGAATTGCCTGTCTCTATGGCAATTTAACCATGATGGACGATCAGCACAAGATGTACCATGCTTGGCTACACACGTTTGTGTACACATGTCAGTAGATGTAGAGTTTGTTTTACAAACTGAATTAAATAGATCGTATGAGGTTTTTTGGCAAGCAACTTCATTTAGCAGTTACTGAAACAAATGCAGGAAAACATTAGCCAACAATAGAAATACAAATGTGAGCAGCCCAATGGAATGATCCTCTTGCCCCAAAAAACAACCAAAATCCTCCCAAAGAGCATTTCACTGATGATGTCTATCATCCTATCAGTTCAGAACGAAGCACCTACTAGCAGCCAGAAAAGTGCCCATGCAGTGCATAAAACTAAGATCAATCAATAATGGATGAAGTTAAACCACAAGGATCTAAGGAAACTAAAAAGCCTTTCGTTGTGCTGGTAATTGAGCACACAGCAGAGCATAACATAGATATAATCTATTCCTTGGTGCAGGAAGTCATGGACATATAACAAGGTAGCACATGAGGAAACCCGTTTAGAAAAAGCATAAGCAATGGCAATGCACATAGAACCACGCATGACAAGGTAATGGCTATAAGGACGAGTGGGACATCTTAGAGTATAAAATAGTTAAACAGAAATGACAAAGTTGTACTCCATCCATGTGGCTTGACACCATAATATAAATGATACTTAATTCAACCAAAATGGCACATTGGTATAGAATGATGAGATAACCAACTTGCAGATTTGCAGCGCTAGGCAGCGGTCTGTCTATTTCATCATTTTATACCACTTGATTTTTGGTTAAATTAAGTATCATTTATACCAGGGTGTCACATGTTGGACAGTGGAGGGAAGCAGTGGTAGTACGAAGGCTCTTATGGAATGGCTTCATGCTATGTGCACAGCCTACTATAAGTAGTGCAAACAACCCTAAATGGTTGGAACACAATACATGATGTTGAAGTTTGTTCAATGAGCAGACCAAGCTTCCATGGGACATGATTGGTATCACCCCCTAAACTGGCCCAGTTAACAGTGAATCTAGAATGGTAGGCCCAACAGAGATGACATGAACAATGCATTTTCTTGCAACAATGTGCATGAAAAACACATTTATTTGCAAAAATGCACAAAGGCTAGGTGGATTTGCCAGGATAACCAGAACAGAATGTACTTCCATGTGGTTACAACTTGTAACGTTGCATGAAAACAAATGGTTGCATTTTCACCTTCAATGTTTGAAGATGTACAGTTGGCCAGAAACTTCTTCTTGGACCGCTATTAGAGGGATCCTAATATTCAGCCTACACTCCTACATGAACTAATTCCAACAATGATTACTCATAAAGATAACTGACACCTCTAGGCAACATATACTAACAGGAAAACCTAAGATATCATTCAAATAACTCCAACCAACAAAGCCCATAAGTCGTCATTGAATTTCCAGGATCAACCCTCATGTTTACGCACAATCGTAAAAGCCAACTTTCTCTCTGGTACTCATCATAACCAAAATATCACAGCTGAATCTTGTAAAGCTGATATATGAAAATTCACCTTTCAATGCACTTTTATGTTGCATGAAGGGTTGTGACTCTTCATGAGAAGTCACATTACATCATTA
Source organism: Gnetum montanum (assembly GCA_015680685.1). Taxonomy (NCBI): domain Eukaryota; kingdom Viridiplantae; phylum Streptophyta; class Gnetopsida; order Gnetales; family Gnetaceae; genus Gnetum; species Gnetum montanum. Next base: position 31,433 of record MNCI01032899.1, on the reverse strand, counting down.
ATTAAATCATAAATGATGAATTACCAATATTCAATTTTTCGTAGCTTTTATGAGATTTCCACTCCCACTAATTATGCTATGGCCACTTGCAAAATGATAAGTCATGCATTACTCAAATTTTTCAAAGTTATACATTTCTGTTTAATATTCTAACATTCCCCCTCACCTGGAATAATCCGTTAAGAGTGCTTATGATTAATATATTTATGTTTCTCCTCCTAACTCCTTAACGGGGTTTTGCACAGAAGAATCCGCCAGTCTTCTACATAAAACTTGGTTTTTGCAATTCATATATTAAGTTCATGACTGCTCTCACTTATGAAATTACTTCACAGGTCCTTGGTCTCATACCAAGAAGATGGGTCACAAACTTTCTGACACTTCAAGAACGTCTTTGTGACCGTCTCATTACTGGAAATGTTATTAGTCTTACGTGTGAGATTGAGTTAATTTGAACTCATAATCATGTCTACACTGCCAACTTCAACACTTCATGATGTTTGAGGACTGCTACACCACATCGTAGCATGTCCTTTACTTGGATTCCTGCATCTCATCACAGCCTATCCTTTGACTATTACTCTAACAAGTCTTCTGGGAATTGCCCATTGGTCAGCCTTACATAGAAAGGGCCACTCTAGACCCCTTTAGCAATCCATAGCTCGGCTCATTTCGCTCAACCCTATCCATAGATAGGCTCCTACATCTCACTCATAAATTATAAATCAAATTTACCTACTTCCCTTTCATGATATATTTTATGGGTTCCTGTTATTTTAGGAACACAAGCACTTCCCTCTCGTAAGTTATCTGATGTATTCTTGTTATTTTAGGAACACTAGTGCATCACTTGCAGCTGCACCTTCACACTTTCAAGGAGTTCTTATTCTTCGTAACACTACCTATATTTTACAATCTTCATAATTTACAACTTAATTATTTATGCTACGCCACTTCATGCTTCTTTGGAATGTTAGGTAATATTCTTGGATTTTGCAATCGCTTCTACCTCATTTTGTACATCATGTTCCTTTTCCTCTTCGTTTTTTACAGTTCTATTTAAGATCTTCACGGTTTGGTCTCTTCATCAATTGTCTTCTATAATTTTGGACATCAATATTATTGCATGGAACAATGCTACAAGTGCTTCTTTGTGAGTTTGCAAACTCCCTGTTATCATTGGCACTACTACCACATTTTGCTTTTTCTTTGTTACTCTGAACTTGAAAATGACCAATTTCGAAGCATATTCACATGGGTTGGCATACTTGCTCTAAATATCATGGGGTATCATAAGTGAGTTCTATTACAGTTTGGATATTTGATAAGTTCACCCATTCTGGCATCGTACAGTAGCTTGTTCAACTTGTAGATTTCTGAACATAGCGAGTCAAGTCTCCTTAAGCTGATGGCTAATTTATTAATTTCAGAATTACACCCTATTCTGGGTACCGCATAGAAAGGAGTTGATGAAGAATACGTGGGATGTACCAATTGGATAGCTCCTCTACAGGGTTGTAAGCCCACACAGTCTACACAGGTGCCAAATGTAATAAATTGGTAGTTTTATGGCAAATTGAAGACAACATCCATGAAGGGAAAGCACATCACCACATGCTCTTCGTACGTTAATCCCTCCAAGTATCTTTATGAACTAGTCAGCTCTTGCACACAGCCCTGACATTCCACGGAAAACACTAGTCTCGTAGCAAAATAGGGTCATTGATACACGCAGCTTTAAATCTTTGTAATTCATTCTCTGTTTTGGCAGTGGATGGTTAAAACTAATTTAATACTCCAATTCGTAATCCTCCTCTTCGTTAGCCATCTATTTACGAATAAGAAGTAAATGTGATATTCACAAGTGTAATCCTGATAGTCTTACAAAATTCATAGATTGAATGGTAGATATGCAAAATTGTAGATTTTCTTGTATTCCAGTATCATAAGATAGCTGTTGTAGTTTGTAAGTTTATTCAATAACTTCTTGATCTGGTTTCCCGTCCGCTGACCAGATTCTTCATTGTTCACATATATTTATTCCAGATTCTTCATTGTTCACATATATTTATTCTAGTTTCCTCTGTTTCCTAAGTTTAATGCCTTTTATTTATTTTTCAAAGGTTGTTTGTTCTTGGTTGCTTCTGCAATCTTGCAAGTTGCGGGCATCACATTGCCTCGTAAATTATTTTTATACAGGTTCATAAGGTGGTGACCTGTCAAAAAAAAATTTATTGCCACTGATTTGCCTTTCTTGTAGTTGTCGTGGTCACTAATCTTCATCACTCTCTGCAGACCATCTATATCCTCTCTTGCATTTTTTGAATTGCTCCAATATCAAAACTACAAAGGCTTGGGTATACAATACTAAACACTCGTATTTATTCATTTAAATTCAAACAAACTTCTGCATCATGGTTCTCTATCTCTTCCTGTAAACATTCTTTAATCAACTACAATATAGATTCGAAAGGTGCATATACTTCATTTTGAGAGAATAACTTGCATTGGGCTTATTTCGTATTTGCAGATATATAATGGCGGATAACATTCTCAGTGCAGGTCTAGATAAAGGATATGAGTTTCTTGGCTTTCTCTTCTCTTATTCATGAGTTTCTTCTTACGATATTTAAGTTTAGACTATGCTTTTCAGTTTGACTTTTAGCACTGCCTTCTGCATTTGTAGATCCTTAATATTTGATTCATAACTGTTCTAACACTCTTCAATGTGCAACTTCACAAACTTAACTTTCTTGCATGCATTACCAAGATTGTCATGCACCTTGGCATCCAATTAAATTTTGTACGTGCTTCGAAGTTCTTTGAAATATCTACCAAGTCTACCCATTCTTAATCCAAACATCAACGTCTTGGCATAAAATATCGTGATCTCCAACAATTGGAATATGGGATTTATACTTAAAAGAGCTCCAATTGCTACTAACATAACATTTGTTTATTACTCTCCCACTTGATCGTAAGCTCCTCATGCAAAATGGAAAAAATGATCTCCATCTGTGTTTTTATATGCAAGTATCCCTGCTTTGATACCATGTTCTTCATCATCATCCCAGCCTTGTCCCAACAAAATGGGGTTGGCTATGCTTTGATACCATGTTGAATTTCCAAAATCAATCCCCATGTTTAAACACAATCATAAAAGCAAACTTTTTCTCTTATACTCATCATAACCGAAATATCGTAACTGATTCTTGTAAATCTGATATATGAAAATTCATCCTCCAAAGGACTTTTATATTGCATGAACGGTTGTGACTCTTCGTGAGAAGCCACACTACTTAATTAAATAAACATAAATGATGAGATACAAATATTTAATTTTTAGAAACTCTTACAAGATTTCCACTCCCACTCATTATGCTATGGCCACTCACATAATGATAATTCATGGATCACTTGGATATTTTAAAGTGATAGGTTTATGTGTTTAATATTCTAACAGTTGTACATGTGGAACTTTCATTTTCTTAAGTCTTACTGGGATATTATTGAAGGCAACAATTTTAAATTCTATAGGATTGCTATAAGTTTGGGTCATTCCCTAAAATTTGGAAAGATACTTTAGTCATTTTATTTCTTAAAAAAATTCTATTTCCTAACCTGTAGATTATAGGCCAATTAGTTTGTGTAATTTTTTATACAAAATCCTAATGAAATTTTGGGGAATCGCTTGCAACCTTTACTCAAAGGGGTAGTTAACGAAGATCAATCAGGCTTCATCCTAGGCAAGAATATTACAAACAATGTCATTGCTGCCCATGACACCCTTCATTGGGCCAAGGCCTCACAAAGTGCTACTTGCATGATAACGTTAAACCCTCACAAAGGCATATAATCACGCTGATTGAGGGTGCTTATGGTTACCCTTTAGAAGCTAGGTCTTGGAGCTTTGTTTATTAGCTTTATTCACTTTGCACTCAATGTTGTTGAATTTCAGATCCAATTGTAGGGATTCTTACCCCATCCCATGATCTTAAATAAGGAGACCTCATCTCCCCTTATCTTTTTCCATTGGCTGTCAACAATCTTTGACAATGCTTAGAAAAAGTGAAAGTTGTTGCCCCCTCTCTTCTGGAGGTCACTTCCTCTAGTATGCATGTAACACTCCTCTTATCCAAAGCTTCAGTTGATAAGATCTGGAAGATCAAGTATGCTTTGAATGACTTTAATTGTGCAAAAAATTGCAAGCCATTTGGCAAAAGATAAAGCTCTTTTCATCCAATTCCCCTAATGCTAAAATACAAAAAATTGCCCAAATTTTGGATTGTTGTCTCAAGAATTTTTCTACAACCTATCTACGCCAACCCTTGTTTGATAGAACTGCAAGAACAGGTTTTTGGCAAGGAACTCTGCATAAAATGCTCACAAAGTTGGCTTCATGGCCCTAGGTCTTTCTTTCTCTCCATGGGACAAACTGCTTATACATTGGCAATATGGAAGAATATTGGATCTGGGTAGATTTTCTTGTAGTCAATAAGGCAATGGATATTTGGTAATAGAAATATTCCAACGGTACTCTTGCTTAGCATTCCTTGCTCCCCTCAGACTTGCAAGAAGCTCTTTCTGTGGGCCCTATCATTCCTTACCCAACAAGAATGCAATTTCGCTATGCTCCCTACACATGAAGAGCTCATAAGCCCCCCAACTATTAGATGAGCAGGTACAGAAACAGGTTATCGAAGCTTGGTGCACAACTTAGGGGGTTGAGTGAGCTCGGCAATTTGGCTCACTTGGATACCCATTAAAGCAATAGCTTGTATGTTCAATCACCGAAATTCGATGTTACAACAGCAACAATGCTAATTTTCCTACAAATTTGGTGCGAGTATTTTGGTTCTTCGTCTGTTAAAGTCCTATGCAATGCATCTACTTTCATCATTTCCAGAATGTATTTGCAAATGTCACTGCAATTGGTTTTGCTATGTCAAGTATGTGATTGCTGTGTGTGCATCTCTACTTCTTCAGATTAAAGAGTTCTCCTTGGGTAAGGTTTTTTATCTTTTTGAAGCTTTAAGCCTTTAACCTTTTTTATAGTGTTTGAAATTGTGGTCTGAATTGCAGGGAAACTTCAAGTCTAGGTTCTTCCAAGTTCATGAAAAATTCTTCCAAGTGCAAGAAAAATCATATGAGGATTTTAAACAGAAAAGTTTTTCAATTTTCAATGAACATAATGCTTCATTTTAGAGTTTTATTAAGGAATGTATATTTCATTTCTCAAGTCGGAAGACATGGATTCAAATCTGGGTGTAACCATTTAATGAGGGTAAGCTTTTGTTCATCCACCAACCCTCCCAAGACCTCGCTTGGTTGGAAAGTATATTAAGTCTTTGCTTGATTTTGATGCTTAAATAGTAAAGACAAATTTTCAAGGTTGTGCAATGCTTAAATAATAAAGGAAAAAATTCTTAAGTCTACATGATGCTTAAATAGCAAAGACAAAAATTCTCAAGTCTACACAATGCTATGGAACAAGCACGAAGAGTGATTAAACTCTCACAGTTACATTGAAAAACAACAGACTCTACAGAAACACCTATCTATAACCAAAATAACAAAGCTTTCAGAGCTTTTTAAATGTCTGAGAAGTGAAGCATTTGGAAAAAACTTGCACCACAAAGAATAATTTTTCACAGGTACTCCTTTTTTTTTAGTTCTAGTTTTATCACCATTATCACTTTGACATAAGCAAAGTTAATGTGAGCTAACCTGATATGCTTTCCATGTGCCCTCAACTAAGGAATGATTTCAATATAATAGCAAGTCCTATGGCGGTTGGGAACTAAGCTCAACTCACATGAATTCTTCATGTGCAAGGGGTATGAAGGACTTTCCTTAGAATAGGGAATGGAGATTTAATTAGTACTGTGTAGATAGCCAACTAAGGAAATAGTTTGATGGTTTGCTAAGGAGGATTTCCTTATGGAATGCTCATGTGTGACATAAGGAGAATGTTTCGGCTTTCCCCATTGTTGAGGTAGTAATTGGATCTCATCATTTCATTCGTTTCTTGTAAAGTTAGGTCATGAGATGAAGTCAAATCAAGCAAGAAAAATGTCAACCTAAGATTCATTCCTTTCACATGGCTTTGAGCACATAGCATTGCCCTCACATAGGACTAGTCAAAGAAACATGGGTTCTTGATGCCATCATAGTAGTGTGACCTCTATTTTCCTCATGATCGGTCTGCTCGATAAATTTTCCCTAAGAGTTCTTATCCCAAAGTGGTTCAAATAATCATTTTCAAACTTAAGGATGTATACATTAATCATATACGAACATGGGTTACAATAAGAGGTTCATGGTGTACAATCAAGGGATCATAACCTTGGATGAATGCTAAATGGTGAGTGTGGCTAAAATGCAACCACCAACTATTTAAACATGAGAAGGTGCACTTCCCATTACATGCAACCTTAAAATCTATTTGGCATCTAGAGTACTGGAGTGAGTTGCATTGACAGTTGCATAGAAAATGCACCCATGCATGAGGAGCCTACCCAATACATTTTCCATGAGTAAATGTGTCAAGTTGGGAGATTTAAAGAATTGAAAAACAATCAGTAAATTGAGTCGAACACTAACTAAAAGTCGCAAAAGCACTTTGACAGCTATTGATTTTTATTTAAAAACAAGGGTTTTAATAAAAGTCACACCAACTCAACTTGAATCAGCCAAAATTGCAATCCAATGACGAATTGTTAAATCAACAATTGTTAATCACTGAATTAAAAAACACTATTTTATCCTAAAGTAGTTCAAGCAATCATTTTAAACATGGGGTTTGAACATCAATCATACATGAATATATATTACAATAGGAGAGGATCATGGTGTACAAGAAAGATATCATACCTTTTGAATGAAAGCCATATAGCAAGTGTGGCTAAATGCAACCATCAACTATTTACACATGAAAAGACACTCACCATGACATGTAGCATTGAAAGCTATTTGGCATTTGGAGTGTTTAAGTGAGTGGTGCCATGGTTGGATAGAGAATTCACTATTCGTGAGTCTATTCACCATGAGTTATGCAATCATGGAAACCTCTACAAGTCTAATCCGCTTCTATTTTTTGGCTTCTTGGGTAGAAAGCCTATTATTTTGCATTGTGAGGATGTCTATACCAATGAGTGTTGTAGACAGCATCCTCTTGAAGTGGCAAGTTGTGAATCATGGAGGGGATGCAAGTTCATATTATAGTGGATTCTGTGGTGGCAACAACCTAAATTCCCTAGGAAGAAGAGATGTTGATGTACAACTTCCCTAGCAACAACCACATAATGCACTAGGCAAGCTGAGTGCAACAAAATGCCAAACATGCTTAGTAAATTAATTATTCTCTGAGTCTTCAAAGTAGAGTTTTGGCATTTCAAGGTTGTACTTAAGGTCTATGAGTCTTCAAAGTAGAGTTTTGGAATTTCAAGGTTGTACTTAAGGATGTTGTGCAGGTTTCAACTAAGTTAGGACTTTCACAATTTCTATCTATCATCCTTCCTTGCTACAAAGCTCCAATATAAATTCACTTGAGTAATCCTCATCCAATTTTACTTTGTTAACCATAAGGGTTTGTTGGGCCTAGTAAAGTTCATAGCAAGGAAGAATGATAAATAGAAATTGTGAAAGTCCTAACTTGGTTGAAACCTCACAACATCCTTAAGTACAACCTTGACATGCCAAAACACTACTTTGAAGACTCATAGACCTTAAGTACAACCTTGAAATGCAAAAACTCTACTTTGAAGACTCATAGACCTTAAGTACAACCTTGAAATGCCAAAGCTCTATTTTGAAGACTCAAAGAATAGTTAATTTAATAAGTGTGTTTAGCATGTTGTTGCACTCAGCTTGCCTAGTGCAGTATGTGGTTGTAACCAAGGAAGTTGTACATCAACATCTCTCCTTCTTAGGGAATTGAGGTTGCTTCCATCACAAAATCCACTATAATATGTCCTTTCATCCCCTCCATGATTCACAACTTGCCACTTCAAGAGGATGCTGCCTACAACACTCATCGGTGTAGACATCCACACAATGCAAAATAATAAGCTTTCTACCCAAGAAGCCAAAAAATAGAAGTAGATTAGACTTGTAGAGGTTGCCATGATCGCATGACTCATGGTGAATAGACTCACGAATAGTGAATTCTCTATCCAACCATGGCACACTCACTTAAATACTCCAAATGCCAAATAGCTTTCAATGCTACATGTCATGGTGAGTGTCTTTTCATGTTTAAATAGTTGATGATTGCATTCTAGCCAAACTTGCTATATGGATTTCATTCAAAAGGTATGATACCTTTCCTATACACCATGATCCTCTCCTATTGTGGCTCCCTTGGTGGCTTTGATTTTGGCGCTCCACTGCTTGTCACAAATAGACAAGCTCCACCTACTCACAATGAATGTGAATGCAGTGTCTAATAGAGATTTGAAAGGAGATTCGGAGCTCCTAGAGAAGGAGAATGCTCAATAGATGAGTAGTGACACCAAAGAGGAATAACTCAATGCATCCAATATCAAAGCCACACCATCATCTAATGGCAAGCATCAGCTTGAAGCCAGGTGAGCCTTGGCAGGCCAAAAAGGTCAAGCATCAGTGGCCTTCCTCGTTTTAACAAAGTGCTAACAACTATTGTAGCCCATTGATGTTGACACAAAGAACTTTGTAACTCTATCAAGGTCGTGTGTGGCTCTGCCTACCCTTGCACAAGACATAGGCATAAACCCACAAACTCTTAGAATAGCATTCAATGTTCTAAACCCACTAACCTCCAATCACCTATAGCAATTCCTTTTTTAGGTGGTTGAAACACCAAGTAAATCTTTTAATCCAGTTTTGTCAATCCTAAAGATTATACTCCAACTTCCAATAATGTGTGGCCTTCCCACTCACATACTTCCTACCTCAAAAGCTGTGCATACCACTATGCTGCCAAGGCTTAATAGCTTGCACATGCAAATCCTAGACATTAATGAAATTGAAACTAAAAATTTTTCTGATGTCCACTAAGACCTCTCGGATCTATCAGATCAGTTTCAGATATCCTTTTACGGGTTTTTTTTTTCAAATATATAACTCAATGCTGTCTAGCAGAATTGAACATATGATCTGGGGTTACAAAGCCAGGACTCTTACCCTCCATAAAGCAAAGTGATGGTGATTTACCAATGGGATAGGCAGTAAACTATTGTAGTGGTTTTTTTTTCCCAGTAAACTCATTTTTTGCCTTACTATGTGCAGGGCCATTCTATTGGTCCCCACTACATTGTCATGTTATGTACCTCTTAGTGCAATTAGTTTTTTATCATTCCATGCATTATGCCATATTAGCCCTTAGCTTCTTGTGTATTCTGACCGCTTAGGGTGTAGAGTTCTGGCCCCTTGGGGTGTTATATACATTTGTAACTTTTTGCACTGTTTAATGATTTGGTAAACTAAAAGCTGCACAAAAAGGTTACAATAAAATAAATACAAAATATTCAATTAAAATAAATGACTTTGTACCATTAAAAGGAAAAACTAAAGTCTATGGTAAAAATAACATAAGCCTCCAATTGTGGGGACTTAGAGCTATTTATAATTACTTTTGAGAAAACTTAACATACCTACCAATAAACATTTCTAAGTTAAATAAAGGTAAGTTTAAACCAAACTTTCGGATAAGCCTATTCCAATCACATGCATATATATTTTCATACATGTAATAATATAGTTTTAGAAAAGTAATTCACATTTATCAATTTGATAAAAAACACTGCTTTGAAACATATAGTAATATATGTATGTATGTATAATCCTATACGAAACACTGTAACTATTTGAGAAGCCTATATCAAGGCGTCTAACTTATTGGCTAAGGCATGTAACAAGTTCAATACTAACAGGCCACATGCTAAGACAGACGCATTATGCCCAAAAAAATGTCAAAACTAAACTAATCCAATGAATGCATAGGATCTAAATGTAACTAAAAACAATTTTAATTTTAGAAATAAATAAGATTAGGACAATGTAAATTGGTAAAATTTAGTTATTTTATTTTGTAAATTAGCTACGTTTGCATTTAAGCTCATTGAATATAAGTGGGATATTACAGTTACCAATTTGGTTAATTTGTTCTAAATGCTACTAACAATGCTTAGAAATTTTCTTAATAATATTTTCAAAACTCATAGTATGTACATTCCTACTGTCCAATAGATTCAGATATTCTAAGATCGTAATAAAATTTCAAGTTCAGTATCATGAAAAGATACTAATGAACTGCACTTTCCTATGTTTTGATAGTTTGCAATTTTTTATGTCTTTATTAAACTCAAACTCAAACTGAAATTTTATGCCTTTATGATTTTGCTATGTTTTACGACTTGTAGTTACTTAACCCAGAATTAGGACAAGGACTCAAAAAGGATTCCTTTAACAATCCCATCCGGTCAATTCCAACAGTATTTTCACTAATAAAATGTTAGCCTTCAGTTTGTTTATTTAGTTTCTGTGTATCAAAAATGTTGGTGATTTCTGTTGAAAACAACCTAAAAACAAAGAAAAATAACCAAACTACGCATTTAATAAAGCATTAATTGTTATTTCTTACCTGATAAGTTCTTCGATAATCATCAACAAGCATTCGAAATTGATGAAGGAGATGTTGGACCATCTCTCTCTTGTTTAAGAGAAGACAAACCATGATAAACCTGGCATAGCATCGAAGCTGCTTGTTGGCCAATGCTGTATCTTGGTTTGCAGAGTCCTTAAAATACTCACGGCTCAAAATCGCCTCATAAAATATGTACGACTCCGTCAAGTAATTGGCCTCACTAGTACGCTGATACTGGCTGAAGTACAACTGCCCTATACGAGATGCAATCTCACCTATTTCCCATCGCTTAAGCCCCTCCTCCACCAATTTTTGCCTATTTTCTTGCTGAAACTTCCACAACTTGGTATAAACCTTCATAACAAAAAAATATGCTGGAATTAATTTTGAAACCAATTTCTAAAAAACATACTCCATGCAGATTAAAAATAAAGAAAACCTAATAGTGGAATCACATATCCAGTAATGTATTATATCTACCCCCAACTTACGGAATTCAAAAGGCTATGCTCCTGCTGCTTAATGGAAAATTTTAAAACGCTTAAGAAACATTCTTTAGAATTCACTCCAATTCCCTTAAAGATGCACATAACAACAACTTGAAATGCCCCTGTTACAAAATTCTAAAACGAAAATGGCAAGAAAATACTCTAAACTAACCAAAAAGCTTATCAATTTTCTAATGAAATTTAAGAGAACTCAAAAACCGATATCCTTTCCAAATCCGATATCCTTTAAAAAATATAACTCAATTACCTTGAAAACCTTCTGAAAATAAGAATCGTATCTATTACGGCCATAAGGAGGCAAATCTCTGACACGAGCGAATTTGCGGTCGGCTTTCTCTACCAGATTCCAGTACATCTCTCGCGTTTCCATATTCTGCAATCGAGTGGTGCAATTCTCCTCAATACGCTTTAGATTAAACGCTGCTAATGTAGGGACGGGCAAGAATCCAGCAAGTCAAGGCTCCGCACCACACGAAACGCATTTTCCTACAGGAAGCTGAACAGGCGCGCAATAGTCTTATAGTTTTCCACGAGGCTACGAATTTAACCTCTCCAGTCAAAAGAAAATTTACTTAAAACATATTCTTGCATCCGATAATCAAGTTAATAAGCTACGTCTATTCCACCTCCGCGTCCAAAAAGGCAAAGCAAACAGGAACAAATATTGTCTGCTTCGTTTTGCCAAGTCTTTTCTAAGCCTGTGCTATGAAACGGACGGCGCTATTCTTCCTTCTCGAAGCAAGTGGGCAGATCTTGTACAGAAAACATCAAATCATACAAGTTTTTTCCTTCTTTCCTTCAACAAACTTGTATTTCTTTCATTTCAGTTCGTTACTCGTACCTGGTTCTAGTTTTCGCAATTTGCTTTGCCGTTCGGTTTTGATTCTTGAATCTACCGGAACATTTTTGCTTAGCTTAACCAGCAATCAACCAACGAACAAGCAAACCCTTGTCCATCTATCCGACGGCACGTGTTTCGTTAAATCATGATTTCACCTGCTCCGACGTTTCTTTTGCCCGTCGGTTGATCTTCCACTGAATTATTAAAGTTGGATTAGACAGCAGCCTTTGATGAACATTAAATTAATCGGTACGTTTTTTATTGGATTTGAACACAACATTCTGCGTAAGCGGGATACAACTTTATGGAGAGCCGGTAAACCATGCCTTTTGTTGACGAATAAAATTTGGAGCTCCTCCTCATCATGACGATGTTCCATGCATATTCAAATAAAAGGGCATGTTCCATGATCGGAGCAAAAGAAGATTCTTTCAGTACAACAATGATGGCCCGTGTGATAAGGGATGAAGCCTGTTTTATCCTTTCATGATTTCATGACTCGAAGCCGGTCACAAAAAATATGATCTTTCACGTCAATGCTTTGGGTATTCATGAGCTATCTCTTTTGAGAGAGGTTTGAATTGTAGTTGGCAGCGAGGAATGTTTATTCTGCTACAACTTTTCAAGCAGAGGAGAGCTGTATGTTTTTTGGCTTTTTCTTTTTACTTTTTGACTGCATTTAAAATTGATTGAATGAACACGTTCTGATAAATATCTATACGCTTTAGTAGGTTAATTAAAAAAAAGTGAAAACGTCATATAAGGATATGGGTTGGTAAATGAGTTGTTGAATCGTGAAGAAAACGAGCAGGAACGTTATCACAGGAACTTATTTATGATACAATGACATTTATGAGTACGGGAAAAAAATTTGGAGAGTTTATGGTATTAATGATTGAATGAGCTACTTAAGATGGAAAGCATAATTTATTACTAGCAACTTTAATTATGTTAACATTATAGGAGGAAAATTATCATTTGCATGGAAAATTCAATAAAAGATTATGGAACCTTATGGTATTAATGATTTAATCTTGTACTTTAAGGATGGAAAGTATAATTTATTAGTAGCAATTTCAATCATTTTAACGTTATTTTGATAAAACATTGCACTTTTACTTCTTCCTACCCACACCCCTTCCCTTCCCCACCTTGTCTTCCACCACCCAAATTTTTATCTTTATTGGTAAGAGCTTTGGCATGGAAACCCCAAGTCACAAAAATCCTTTGAAAGGACTCTAAGGGTATGTTTGGTTGGTTGAATGTTTTAATGTTGAATCCACAAATTTTACAATTGGAACTTAAAAAAGTTATTTAGTTTTACCAAAGTAAATCCATAAATATACTAGTGATATGCCAAATTTACCCTTTTTCTTTTGATTTTTGAATTTGCAAAGATTTCACCTTGGAAGTTGTAATCTCTTCTAATACCAAAATCCAAAGATGTAGCATCTACGTGGATATAAGCATCGCTAGATCTAGGAAACCAAACACACCCTAAGAGTTAGACTTAGCAAGTTGAAGGTCACAAGTTCAAGACACAATACACCTATCATAACTATAAGGTATTAGCTTAATAGTACAAGTATTGGTATGGAAACCACAAGTTGCAAGTTCAATTCTAATAGTCAATGGTAAGTTGTAAATTCAAATAATGATCTAAAAGGAATTCTAAAACTACTCAAATTGTTTTATTTTCAAAAACTAACAAGGTTTCATTGGATACACATAAAAATTCAATTTCAATATTTACATAAAGGATCCTCACTTAGAAGCTCAATGTTCATCTCGCAAAAGTAAGATCCTAGGAGGGTAAATGAATAACTAAAAGCCTAACTTAATTTTTGAATAGTTATTTCCAAGCCATAACTTGAGACCTTACGAATTGAGAAACAAACACTTTAATATTTACATGATTCTCAAATTTTAATTTAATTAAAATTTAGATAATTATAAACTAAATTTTTACCAAGACCCTCTTGCATATATTGAATAACATTAGTTTTATAATTCCTTTAAACACTAATGTTTCATTACTTAGTATAACCAATAAGAATTGAACCTTTGACCTAGGTTATCCCTTCAAAACCGTTACCACTTGAAGAACCACGATATCACGTACGCAATATCACATCCACCACTTGATGACCTCATCTTCTATAACAAAGAGGCGACACCCTTGGTTCCCATACATTAGATTTAGACCCTTAGCTAGACTCTTGCAGTTTTGTCATTCTAGAGTTAGAATTATTTCTGTGTGCCTGCAATAGGATTCATAGAGTGAACGGATCTTTATTCGAGCAATTTGTACCTAAGCACAATTTTGTGTACAGCAATAAAGACGAACGTTATGATAAACCTTGCAGCATACAGATTAAGCTAATTAGTAATTAATTATTGTTTAATGCTTTCCTAGTTAATTAATATCTCTTTCAACCTTCAACCCCCTTAGTTAAATACACTCAGTACGA
>MNCI01032899.1:5705-16874 GCA_015680685.1 Gnetum montanum | reverse complement strand
CGGATCGTGTGTGAAACGCTCGTATTCATATGGTTGAGTGTAAGGGTACCTCGCCACTCATCATTGGCATCGTTGCCGGGGACTTAGTTGTTTGTGCACTGCGTAGAACATAGGAAATCATTCATATCATTGGAACGTTAGAACGAACCCTTAGGGTTAATCAAAGAAAGACAAGACAACAATACATTGCACATCGAACAAGACAAGATGTCTTCTTCTTCGCATAAGAGCACTTCACCACCTAGGACTAACGCAAGAGGCAGTCGGTGGCATAATACACATAACCATGATTCGCCAGTTCCTCAACAGTTTCGTGTGGTATATACTCATCCCGATGAGTATGTGCCCGATTTCACCTTTATTCTCCACCAAGACGAACAACTATGTTGGAGAGACTTGGAGGGTAACATAGTGTTGCCTCCAAACCGATCAGTTTCCAACATGCTCCTTCGTGCTCTCACATGAATAGGCATGGCGCTTTTATACACAGAATACTTTGCATGCGATCATGACTCAAGAGACTATCATCCCACAGAAGCACAACATCAAAGGGACTTGTAATAGGAGAGATACCATACATCTTTGAAGGGTAAATGGCGCCATGACGCTCTGCACGTTTTGAGAGAAATTGAGGATGGTGAACCTGCCTCAATAGGTTCCCCACAAAACAATGTTTCTCCTCCTGACATTGGTCAGGGGGTGGTGTATCAGAACCTCCACTCCACTATTCACAACCCTGGTTCTGATACCCACGAACACAAACACACAATAAGGGTGGACATTCTAATCGTGATCACGATTGAGGCCGAGACCACCAAAGAGAAGGTAGAAAACACTGTCATGGCAATGGTTCTCCTTTTTCTTCACCTTCATCGTCATCTTCACCCTCTCCTTCAGTGTTCAAACGCAATCATAGGGAAACCAATCGTGAGGATAAGGGAAAATGAAGTGAAAGTCATTGACGAGACAGTCGAGAACAAGGATGAGGGCACTCTAAAGAATCAAGGCATAGACGAAGGGAGAGTAGGGAACCATGTAGACACCATAGATGCTATAAACAAGATGATCATGAAGAACCCCTACTCGCAACTAGAAGCATGCTAGATATAATGGAGGTCATAATAGTTCCAACAAGGCACCAAAAGGATAGTAGGATCAAGAGGTTAGACATGAACAATATCCCACAATTTGAAGGGGGATACAATGCTGATCCTCAAAATCATTTACAAGCATTCCATGATGCATGTGCCTTGCAAAACATAGAAAACAAATGGCAAAAACTGAAGTTGTTCCCAAGGACACTAGTGAAAGAAGCTGAAAGCTGGTACCAGTCCTTAGAACCAGAATCCATTTGGAGGTGGAGTACAATGTTAGAACTCTTCAATGATAAGTACCAAACGTACTCCCGAGTGTCTAACCTACGGAAGCAAATCCAAGGATGGAAGCAAGGAAATCATGAACCCTTGGATGCTACCATGGGCAGCTATTACGCACTGTTACATCGTTGCCTTGGCCATGGTTATTCACAGTGGGATCAACTATGCCATCTCGTGGATGGACTTAGGCATGAAACAAGAAGAACCCTTGGGATGTATGCCCAAGGAAGGTTATCGGAGCTTAGGTCTTATCAAATTCATAGACTGCTAGAGCAAGTTGCCAAAGAAGAAGGTGAGCTACGAAAGAGAGAAAGTGCAGAAGAATACAACTGAGATCCTTCCCTCCGAAAAGGGGAGTGAGATTTTGTGAGGAGGAAGAAGAGTCACCACTCGAAAAGATGGTGAATAGGAAAACTTTGCCTCTCCAAAAGTTAACATCAGAAGTATCAATAAAGGTAGACCAAATGTGGGACTCCTTGGATAGTAGGTTTGAAACTGTTCTTAAAATTGTAGAGGAGTCTAGGGAGCGAGGTAGTGACCGCAACAAAAGGAAAAAGAGAGAAGTGGAAAATGCACGTAACAAGGATAAGGGCAAAATAGCCATCACAGAAGAGGCTGTGGATTTAGACACGGACAATGATAGTGGATGCAAGATATGCCAATACAACCATCCTAAGGGATGTTGCCCAATGATCTCACATCTATAAGAGTCTGGAGTGTATGCACTCAACCCACAACTAAAGAAATGGCAAACACCCTAACGGTTACCTTCTTGCCAAGGTAACCCAAGGCAGTTCCACCAACCTTCAACATATTATCCAAGTGGAACTCCACCACAACCCGTTGAGCAACATCAATAGTGGCAATACCCACAGTCATGGGGGATGCCACCACCAAGGCAACAATACCCATATCGGCAACCTGGCCCATATGGCTACTACATGCAACATTCAATCTCTCCACGTGACTCTGTTGGTCACATTACACCACAACATCACTACCAAGCCTGTGAGTATTATAGAACTCCTTCTCTTAGGAGAGATAACCCACAAATATACCATCCTTCAAATCTATCCGCAGCTCTCACACCAATAGCTCCATTACCACCCACTCTAGCAATGCAAGGGGAACTCCCTACTCAACCGCAGCAATGCAAGGGGAACTCCCTACTCAACTGCAGCAATGCAATGCCACAAGGGTTGTAAATCCTTAGCCCACTGTTGGTTCTAACAACTGTATGAAGAAAAGACCTTTCTCCAGAACCAACAGTCCAACCAAGCCCTTATAACCATAAGCGGTTGAACCTCTGAATGCCTCCCCATTAAATAAAGCTTCAAAGCTCCCTTGGAACCAAACACCGATCTTAACGCATATGGTCATGTTAACACATGTCATTACTGACTGGATCAAGGCTGGCCACCTTCCCAGGAAATTCTTTAATCCTGGAAGCCCTCTAATCTATCTCCAAATCACTGGGAATGAGCCATGCAAAGCTCTTCTGGATTCAGGTTCTAGAGTCAACTTAATATCGCAAGAAATGTACAAAGCCTAAAACCTGCCTCCATTGAAGAAGAGCAATATTTGCCTAGAGCTGGCTGACCAGTCCATCACTATTCCCTTGGGGTTAGTGGAGGACATCATCACCACTATGTGTGGGTGGTTGTACCCAGTTGATTTCCTAGTGATACAAGTGAATAACGGTAAAGGAGACTTCCCAATCATAATGGGAAGGGCATGGCTAAGTACTATAGATGCATGCCTAGGAATCCATGATCTTTCCCTGGAAATATCTAAGGAGAACACTTTTGGAAAGATCGAGAAGAAGAAGGTTCCATGCATTGCATACAGTGATATAAGGTGCAATTGCGTGCAGAGATCATGGGTTGTGCAAAGTTTAGCATTTCCTGCATACAATCGGTGTGCACAAGAAATTAACATATAAAAGTGCCTATATGCATCAGCCACACGACAAGAAGACACCCAGTGGCTAATAGTTGATCAAGAGAGCAACTGACTCATGTGCATGAAACTAATTGAGGAAATAACTTGCGCTTACATCGAAAGCATAGACACACTAGAGCAAGTCCACTACCAACTTCCAAGCCTTAACCTTGAAAACATCAAGTGGGGGAAGTTGAAAATTCTTGAAAAATTCAAACAAGAGCCCCTAGAATTAAAACCATTACCCACTGGTCTGGAATATATGATCCTTGAAAGTGGAAAACCGGTAATCATCAATGCAAGACTTGCTTCTAAACAAAAAGGAAGACTGTTGAAAGTAATAAACAAGTGGTCAAAAGCCTTTGCCTGGTCATATCCTGAATTAACTGGAATAGATCCTAGGATATGCTAGCATAGGATTTACACTGACTCCTCCATGAAACCTCAAAAACAACCGTTGAGGTGATTGAACCCAAAATTGAAGCAAGTAGTAAAAGAAGAAATAAAACAACTTCTTAAGGTTGGGTTCATATATCCCATTGCTGATAGTGAATGGATTAGCCCTCTGGTAATCATGCCTAAAAAGGGAGGCAAATGGAGGGTGTGCATATATTTTAGGCTACTAAACATGGCAACATTTAAGGATCACTTTCCGTTGCCATTCGTTGACCAAGTCTTAGACACCATAGTAGGGCATCGCTATTATAGTTTTTTGGATGGCTATAGCGGATACAACCAAATACAAATAGCCCCAGAAGACTAAGCCAAGACAACATTCACTAGTCCTTGGGGAATGTTTGCATATAAAAAAATGCCGTTTGGCTTGTGTAATGCTGCTGCCACATTTCAATGCCTAGTTCTAAGCATATTACAATAGCAGATAGGGAACGGAGTGGAAGTCTTTATGGATGACTTCTACACCTATGGAACAAGTTTTGATTAAGCCTTGGACCGATTAGAGCAAGTGCTGAAAAGATGTGTAGAAACCAATCTAAGGCTCAACTAGCAGAAAATCCATTTAATGGCCCAAGAAGGCATAGTACTTGGGCATAAGGTTTCACATGCAGGAATAGAGGTAGACCTAGATAAAATTAGGGTTATCCAAGGAATCACCCATCAACCAGAAACTGTCAAAGACATTCGGTCATTCCTTGGACACACTGGCTACTATAGGAGATTCATTGATAACTTCTCCAAGATTGCCAAACTGTTGGTAGAGCTAACAAAGAAGGATGTACCTTTTGAGTGGACTAGGGAATGTGAATGAGCATTCCAAACCTTGAAACAAAAGCTAGTAGAAACTCCCATTCTACAAGCTCCTGTCTGGTCCAGACCGTTCCACATCATGACTAACGTGTCCAATTATGCCTTAGGAGCCGTACTTACACAGTTAGATGACCAAAAATGCCCTTACTACATCCACTGTGCAAGTAAAAGTATCGTCGATGCACAACTACCAAGAAAGAATTAATGGCTGTAGTGTTTGCACTGGATAAGTTTAGGCACTATGTGTTAGGTTACAAAGTGTTCATCCACATGGATCATAGTGCAATCCAGTTCCTCATGAACAAGCCAATGGTTAGCCCTTGTATTATACAATGGCTAGTAATCCTATAGGATTTCGATCTAACGATGATCGATCAGAAAGGCACCGAGAACGTAGTTGCAAATCATTTATCTCGATTACGCTAGGACAACAAAGAGCATGAATATGTAATGTCTAATCATTTTTCTGATGAAGCCCTCTTTGCCGGTGTAGTGAATAACCAACTACCCATGGAGACGAACTGGTATAGTAGTATTCTCACCTATCTCCTTACTCAACAAACACCATAGGAGCTGGACCTTAGGAAGAAACAATAGTTTCTTCACAGAGCCAAGTACTTCATGGAGATCAATGGATAACTTTACAAACTGTGTCTTGATGGCTTAGTTCGATGGTGTGTGCCCAATGTAGACCAACTGAGAGTTCTCTAAGATGCTCATGAGGGCCCTTGTGGGGATCATTATGCAAGGAGACGAATGGCTATTAAGATCTTACTTGCAGGATATTACTGACCAACATTATTTCGGGATGCCCATAAATTTGTCCGATCTTGTGAGTGCTGTCAACATGATGGGGGAATTACTGCTAAAATGGAGGATTTGCAATAATGGATTCAACTGTTAGAACCCTTCGACATTTGGGGAATAGACTTTATGGGGCCCATTACACCAATGTCCAATGGAAAAGCTTACATTGTAGTTACCGTAGACTATTTAACAAAATGGGCTGAAGCAACTGCTGTTAAAGACTGCACATCATCTACAGCTACACAATTTGTGCAATAACAAATCGTAAATAGGTTTGGTGTGCCACGTGCACTTATTTCGGATAATGGAACACACTTCACAGGTGCAAATTTTTGAAAGTTAATGCAATGCTTAGGGGTTGAACATAAATTGACTACACCTTATCACCCCCAAGCTAACGGACAAGTTGAGGTCACCAATAGGGAGATCACTAAAATATTGACTAGGACAATTAGAAAGTATAGGTGAGATTGGAGCACTAAACTAAATGATGCTCTTTGGGCATACTGCTCCACCTAGAAACTCCCTATAGGCTACTCTCCCTATGAGTTAGTATCCGGAAAGCTTCCAACACTTCCGATTCAAACTAAGCTCTATACACTATCAATGGCTTGTGACCTCCACCTCGACCTTGATCTAGCACAGAAATAAAGGTTGGCAACTTTAAATGTATTAGACAAAAATTGATTAGTTGCCTTGTCATCAAATGAGTTTGATGAGTCATGAATTTGCTAGCTGTGATATCGCTGTCGTGATATCACAGCCACTGCGATATCACATACGCGATATTGCAGCCTGTCTCCTCATCTATAAATAAGAGGTAGACAGATCCAATAGGTAGTTTTTCAATTCTTAGTTTAAGTGTTAAGTTTTATGTAGTTCTTCTCTTAACCCTTCTCTCCCAGTGTATGCCCGCAGTGTGGTGATTGTAATTGTACAGTATCCTTATTCGAGTGTGACGTGCTTGGACATGCACATGACCGGAAATAAAGATCGAGATCACTTTATCATTGCAGCATTCATTTAGTTTACTCATTTATTTAATTATTATTTACTACTTTCTTAGTTAATATCTCTTCACCCTAAACTCCTATCAAATGCGGAACGAGTACGACTTGATTATGAGCATTTAAGTGTGACTACTTGGTAACCCAGTAGTGTACCTAGGATCTATGCTTGGTAATCCCAGTGGTAGTCATGCACAAAGTCCAAGATGTGTATAGATAATTGAGGAATGGATGCTCATCGCACTTAGGCTAGTTTAGATTCTCTCTCACACACTCTCTCTCTTAGCTTAGTTAATATTATTTCCCATTGTATCCAGGAGTAGCGTTAGTATAGGAACACATCATTCACCTCACTCTGGACTAAACCATATGTGACAAAGTTGATACTAGTCCAGATGGGAAGACAGCAAACTACGACCTAAGGATAACTGCCTAGATACCACAACTAGTTTGTCTACGGAGTTCGACTGGATCGTGTGTGAAATGCTCGTATTTGTATGGTTGAGTGTAGGGGTACCTCGCCACTCATCATTGGCGCTGTTGTTGGGGACGATGCTAGTTATCTAGATTAGTTATATCATACAAGGTCATTGTACAAGAATTAATGATATATCTTTTAGGAAGAAATCATTATTAAAAAAAAAGTCACAAATAAATTCACACACAATTGCACAACCATGCAAGACTATGATAATGCCACACCTAGTGAGGAAATTCATTGGAGAACCAACGAATTAAATGACAATGAAGATTGGAGTACGCAACTCAAGGTAGGGGTTTCTTATAAACATAAACGAAGGCAACATCATCCCAACGCACAAAAGCATAACCTACTTGATGACGATGAACCCCCACTGGCCACTACATNTGCATTGTTAAACAACTATCCAGGCCATGAGTTCTTTGAGGAAAGGCTAATGTACCATATCATTGATGGGCTTCGTGATGAAACAAGAGAGACCCTTGGGATGTATGCCCAAGGTCAACTATATGAACTACGAACCCATCAAGTCCAAGAGCTTATGAAGCGGGTAGCAAAAGAAGAAGGAGAAATGGCTAAATGGGAGAGTGTTCAAAAACATCAACGGGACAAAAATCTCAACTTAACAAAGGTCCATAATCACAAAAAGGAGAAATCAAACAATCTTAAGGAGGAAAAACCATCTTTGCCAATACCACAATCATTAGAGGAAGTCGAGGCAAAGATTAATAAGATGTTGGAATGGACACTTAAAAAGTGTGGAGAATATATTGATATTATTGGAGATAGAGTTTTGACAACTTGAGAAGCAAGACAAAATATCATTAGACAATCAGAAAGAAGGGATGAAGAAAATAAAAGCTCAACTATCGATCATATGTATGAATGCAACATTTTCCTGTACGATCACCCCAAGGGGCAATGCCCAATCTTGTTACATTTATATGAGCATTGGGGAAACACATTACACCTAGAGTTCGTATAGAAATACTTTGTTTGATCACAGTGGCAACAATCCCAATCATGGGGGAAGCCATCCCTAAATGGGAGACACCCTTCGTATCATCTGAATCCAAATGCTTATCTAGTTCAACATCCTATTTTTCCAACTGGGACAACATACTCTATCTCGCTACATTATCATTCTCCTCAATACTTTCAGCCCATGCCTTCAACACAACCACCACCTTGTGTACCTTACACTTCTTCTAAATTTCAACATTCTCATCCTTTCCCTCCTTCTACATCACCTCCAACTGTTCCTGAAGTGTCTGCACCACAGCAACAATCCACGAACGTCACTTGTGCTAATATTACTAACAGCAGTGAGAGACCTCCTCAACATCGAAGGCGTCCCTTCTTTAGACATGACCATAAGAAGGGACAACACAATTCCAAGGCCACTACATCCTCCAACTCAGCACAAGTCCAACACGGTGGTGCATCCTTCTCTTTGAACCTAACACCTCATGTCACTTCAACCAGGCCACCAATTAACACTCCAACAACCATATGACCCAATGAATACAGCCATGGAGAGCGACATCCCGATCATTGCATACCATCTTGCAGTCCCAAGTATCATAGTGGGTCAACTCTTTACCAGGGAACCACATCTTAAAAATTGCCCCACTATGGTTACTATAATCAAGTGTGTGAACCCCAATGGGGTAAGTATGATCGAGTGTCAATGTTTCCAACATGCAAGGATCCTCATCTTTCATTTATTAATCCTTGTCATGCTCAACCATTTAGTTATGGGGGATATCCCCCATTTTAATAACAAGTAGGATTAATAAATATTTTTCATTTTCTTTAATTTTACAATTTTTGTTTTCCAGTTTTTCATGTGTTAATTTCTTATTTTATCTTTTTGTCTTTTTACAAATAATCTCATCTACAAATAAAATACTCATGTGGCTCGTTGGTTGAGGTGTGTTCTATGTTATTGAGTCTCGAGTGGTCAATTATTTGGACAGTGAGCCCATTACACCCACTCATCCATTCTACAAATAAGAGGTGTTGTTCAAGGGTATAGTGATATTGTTGACATTATTAAAACTTAAAATTAATTTTGTGTTCATTGTACCTAGAATGAAGAAGGATGGATGAAGAGGGAATGATTAGGGTGTGACATCAAGGGGACTTGTGGATTCTCGTTGGTGATGTTTGTGGGAGTTATCATGCAACGTGGTTGTACTAAGATCCTTGTAGATCTAACGAAAAATGGGAGTAAGAGTAATCAAAAGGGCACTCAAGAATCCAATGTTGTTCTAAGGGGGTTCCACTGGAAAGACATGCACCCATGCCTAAAGGTTGGCAGCTTCTCCAGATTCAGCAATTGAAAAAAAAAAGAGAGAAAGAATAAAAGAAAAAGAAAAAGAAAGCAGAAAAAGAAAGTGCCACAAAGCAAAAATCACTCCTCCCTTAAACCAAATGCCAAGTGATTGTACGCCTTGTTGCTCTGGTACTCTCATAGTCGCTCATCATGGGATGAAACAATGTAATGTCACTAATCAGAGGAATGGACTTGGTCCTGATCTTGGAATGATAGGTTAATGACACCTTAATCATGATTTACACGCAGGACTCACTATGCCCTGGGTCAATTGCCTCATGTCCCAATCTTTACAATCCCTTCTGTAGTCCATCTCACCTCACTGTTCATGTAATTTTTGCTTGTGTCTTGTATAGCATAGAATTCTTACCTCATTTTGGTGATATTTCCATGTGTGTGTTTTGTGGAATCAGTGTGGATTACATTTAACCCTTCGAGTGCCCACGGACACTTTTAAGTGTGGTTACGCAAGGGCATTAAAGGTTGGAACCTACTTTGGGGAGGAACCACTTGCAAAAATTTTGTAATTTGCACTCATGACCCATCTTCCACATACCATTTATTACCCTTAGCATATTTCCAATGATTTTCTTTCCCTTATTACTATCCCTCCGATTCAACGTTCCTATGAACCATCACATAGCCTTTTTCTCTACCATCCGAGGTCCTTATTAATAAATTCCACACCATCATAATTTTCGTGCCTTCAAAACTAGTTGAATTACCCTGGAACCCTTTAACAATCGTCCAGATGTCTTTTGTTCACATCGTTTAATTTCAAAAAAATACTAAAAATTTGGTACATTCTCTAAGTGCCCTAACTTCAATGAAAATATATATACATGACCCCCCTATGCTAATCAACATCATTTGCAATTGTTCATGCAGGGGAAGTTTTTCAAATTCCTCTCTACGACTCGCAATTGCACGTCCCTTGCTTTCATATCCATAACTCGCTCACTGGTACTCTGATTTTCATTCCGCTTGAACCTACTTGAACCTAGAGTGTTTAGCTTAGTCATGGGAAAGGGGCACATGCCGAATAGTGCATAAATTTTTTGAAATTCTTCATCACCCGAAAGACATCTTTAAGGGTAATTAGTTGTAAAATTAAGAATAAAATGTGTCAAAAAAAATTTCATCCCCTTAGCTATACTAGAAAATTAAATTTGGAAACCACCTAAGCAAAGAGGAATCAACATTATAATCTTTCAGGGACATGTTCTTCCAATAATTAACATCACACGGAAATAAAGTAAATCTATTAAGGCAAGTAGTAAGGTATAACCTAACTTTGGTAACAACCTTACTAACGATTGGCCCCGTGTGATTGCAGATGGCCTTGAAATGAGGACAACAAGAAGGTCCTACTCAAGGTGGGAGCAAACAACCTAGGAGAGGAGGACAAGATCCTACTAGATAACATGCAGAGTAGGAGGAACAATCATTTAACATCCACCAACAGGATCTTGCTACTGTATAATCAAGGTAGGTAGAAGGAGGAGTTGCTACCATGTCTGAATAGGGAAAACATCTCACGTTGCCCCAGGATTATGTTTAGGCCATTCACAAAAAGTCCACATTCACTGCAATGATTGTGGAATGAAACTTTGGATTGTTTGCAGAGTTTGCTCCAGAGGTCGTTTGGGATCACCTCACAGGGTCTCCGTTATGGCCTATTCTCTCTAAAAGTGGTGCTTGGTACTTAGGGGAAACCTACCAATTTTGGCACAATAAATAAGAAGGCACCACGGTTAACAATTGTGGTCTGACTATTGATTTCTCTGTTCAAGCCATTTTGGAAGTATTAAACCTTCCGAATACAGGGCAAAAGGTTGCTCAGAACTAGCTGGACACTTTCAAAATCGAGCAACTTAATAAACTGTTGACAAAGAATAAAAGGGTGGCGGAAGAAAAAGAGAAGGCTGACTGGGATGCCTCTATGGCACAAGC